>KQ988017.1:70861-103101 GCA_001598015.1 Dorcoceras hygrometricum
GGCAAGGGCTTCGTAAGTGGATCATCAACGTTGTCCGCAGAGGCGACTCTCTCAACTGCTATGTCACCTCTAGCCACAATATCCCGGATTATGTGGTATTTCCTCAGTATGTGTTTGGATCTTTGGTGAGACCTAGGCTCCTTTGCTTGCGCAACGGCACCCGTGTTGTCGCAGTACACCGGGACTGATGTTTTTCAAACAACGGTCCAGGCAAGGGATTCGTAAGTGGATCAGCAACGTTGTCTGCAGAGGCGACTCTCTCAACTGCTATGTCACCTCTAGCCACAATATCCCGGATTATGTGGTATTTCCTCAGTATGTGTTTGGATCTTTGGTGAGACCTAGGCTCCTTTGGTTGCGCAACGGCACCCGTGTTGTCGTAGTACACCGGGACTGGACCAACTCCATTAGGAATGATGCCCAACTCTTGGAAGAAGTTCCTTATCCAACGGCCTCCTTAGCAGCAGCTGATGCTGCGATGTACTCAGCCTCAGTGGTTGACTCCGCGATGGTGTCTTGATTGGAACTCTTCCAAGAGACAGCACCACCATTGAGCATGAATACAAATCCAGAGGTTGATTTCGAATCATCCACGTCACACTGGGAGCTAGAATCAGTGTAGCCTTCCAGTTTCAGTTCACCACCCCCATAGACCATGAACATATTCTTAGTCCTTCGTAAGTACTTAAGAATATCCTTCACAGCTTTCCAATGCAATTGGCCGGGATTGGCCTGGTAGCGGCTCGTGACACTCAGAGCATACGCGACATCCGGTCTAGTGTAGATCATGCCATACATAATACTACCTATTGCCGAGGCATATGGCACACGTGTCATACTCTTTATCTCCTCATCAGTCTTTGGACACATAGACTTAGATAGAGTGACCCCGTGGCACATAGGTAGGTGTCCTCTCTTGGACTCTTCCATAGATAACATCTTAAGTATGGTATCGATGTTTGTAGCTTGGGTGAGTCCGAGCATCCGTTTAGATCTATCCCGATAGATCTGTATTCCAAGAATATAGGATGCTTCACCCATGTCCTTCATCGAAAATCTACTAGACAACCATACTTTAGTTGACTGCAGCATTCCTACATCATTCCCAATGAGTAGAATGTAGTCAACATAAAGTACGAGGAATGTCACATCGCTTTTAACTACCTTCTTGTATACGCATGGCTCCTCGGGAATCTTGATGAAACCAAATTCCTTAATTGTTTCATCGAATCTCAGGTTCCAACTTCGCGATGCTTGTTTGAGTCCGTAGATCGATCTCTGAAGCTTGCATACCTTATGCTCGCTTCCAACAGATGTGAAACCCTCAGGCTGCGTCATATAGATATCTTCCTTAATGTTTCCATTAAGGAACGTAGTTTTCACATCCATTTGCCATATCTCATAGTCGTACCATGCGGCTATGACTAACAAGATTCTAATCGACTTGAACATTGCGACTGGCGAGAAGGTTTCATCATAGGCAACACCTTGCCTTTGAGTGTAACCTTTCGCGACCAGTCGTGCCTTGTAAGTCATTACCTTACCATCAGGCCCAAGTTTCCTCTTGTATACCCATTTACACCCAATGGGAACAATTCCTTCGGGAGGATTAACAAGAGTCCAAACTTGGTTAGCATGCATTGAGTCAAACTCAGACTGCATTGCTTCAAGCCACAAGTTAGAATCAGCATCGGAAATTGCCTCCTTGAAAGTTCTTGGATCAGATCTAACAACTTGATCACCTTGATCATATTCAAGGAGAAAACCATATCTCTCAGGAGCCCTAGGAACCCTTTCGGATCTCCTAGATGTGACCATTTCTGGTATTGGCTCTGGAGGTGCGGGAGACTCACCTGGTACTTCTATTGGATCTCGAACCTCTTCGAGTTCTACTATTTTGCCTTTTCTATCAAGTAGAAATTCCCTTTCCATAAAGGTGGCATTCCTAGAAACAAACACTTTTGTTTCGCTCGGATAGTAGAAGTAGTATCCAATGGAATTCTTTGGATACCCAATGAAGTAGCATAAGATGGATCTCGTATCCAGCTTATCTCCCACTGTCTGCTTCACGTAAGAAGGACATCCCCAAATCCTCATGTATGAGTACTTGGGTGGTTTGCTCATCCATATCTCATATGGAGTCTTATCCACTGCCTTGGTGTGGACATTGTTCAACAACATTACCGCCGTTTCGAGCGCATAGCCACAAAACGAGGTAGGAATTTCAATGAAGCTCATCATAGATTGAACCATGTCTAACAAGGTCCGATTACGACGCTCCGCTACACCATTGAGCTGTGGTGCTGATTTTATACTTCAGCCTTGAATTCCTTGAACCTTTCAAAGGATTCAGACTTGGACTTCATCAAGTACAAGTACCCATACCTTGAGTAATCGTCGGTAAAGGTGATGAAGTATGTGTGACCATATTTAGTACCAATACTAAACGGGCCGCACACATCAGTATGGATCAAATCCAATAGGCCTTGAGCACGCTCACCCTTGCCCTTGAAGGGTTGCTTGGTCATCCTTCCCTTAAGACAAGATTCACAAGTCGGTAGGGAGTTAATGTGTGACATATCAAACATGTCACTCCTAACTAACTTGTTCATCTACTTAGAGAAATGTGACCTAGCCTAGCGTGCCAAAGTTGTGCTGGGTTCAAGTTATCATTTTTCCGTTTAATCGTTGTTGTATGTGCTTCGACATCGCGAGTTGGAACGTCTTTTATTTTTAAGGTGTATAAATCGTTTTCGCGTTCCCCAATTCCAATCAAACATTCATTCTTGTAAATATTGCAAATCGAATTAGCAAAATACAAGAATATCCATCACTATCAAGCATAGAAACAGAAATAATGTTCTTTATTAATTCAGGAACGAACAAAACGTTTCTCAATAACAACTTAAAATCAGAAGAGAGAAATAAATAAACATCTCTATAGCTACTGCAGCAACCCTTGCTCCATTGCCAAGCCTCAAGTGGGTCTCACCCTCTCTAAGACGTCGGCTTCTTGTCATCACCTGCAAATCATTGCAGATATGAGATCCACATCCGGTATCAAGTACCCAAGAAGTCGAATTAAGAGACATATTTATTTCAATATAGAACATACCTTTCGCAGTTCGCAACTGCTCGAGATACTCCTTGCAGTTCCTCCTCCAATGCCCAGCCTTGTGGCAGTGGTGGCAAACATCCTCAGACTTGTTTGGTTTGGAAGCCTTTTCCTTTGGCTTCTTGGTGGACTTTTCCTCCTTCGCAGGAGCAGAACGTTTCTTGCTCTTGCGTCTGGGCCCCTTCTTCGCAGAGGAAGAAGAGCCCAGAAGGAGGATGGGTTTGTCCTTCTTTATGGTCCCTTCAAACACTACAAGCATGTTAACCACCTCTTCAAGGGTGGCTGCCAGCTTGTTCATGTTGAAGTTGACCACAAAAGGGTCAAATGCAGCGGGTAGCGAGAGGAGAAGTACATCCACCGACAGCTCGTGTGGAAGTGCGATATCAAGGCCCGACAACTTTTCAACGAGCCCAATCATACGAACCCCATGCTCGCGGATCGAAGTCCCATCGCGCATGCGGCTTGTCATAAGCTCCTTGATAGCCGTGAACCTCTCATGTCGAGAGTTCTCCCCGTATAGCTCTTTGAGATGAAAAAGTATGTCAGCAGCATAATTCGTCTTCTCAAAACGCCGTTGCATTTCATTGGACATCGATGCCATCACATAGCACCGAGCTTTAACCTCGTCGTCCCACCATTGTTTTAGCGTTATCAGCTCCTCAGGGCTGATATCGGCAGGGGCTTCCTTCGGAGGACTCTTCTTTATCGCATAAAGAAGTTTCTCCGAAGCCAATACAAGATTGAGGTTGCGGAGCCAGTCTTGGTAGTTCAGACCGGTGAACCTGTTGCTATCCAGTATAGCAGCGAGCGGGTTTTTCATCGAAACCATTTTAAATGCAGTAATACTGAAAAGGAAAGCAGACATGCATTACTAACTATATAATAATAATCGCTAAGACATAAAACATGATCGTTAAGTTTTATGAATTACCCTCCCACTATTTTAACGATTTCACCACCCTCTAATGAAATCGAGAAAGCAAGTTTCTTTAGTGGGTACACAGAGCCCAATCAAGCAACATGGACCCGAATAATATCAGCCATCCATGACCCCCAAAAGGTAGTTTCCGATTGCAACCGGTGCAACCTCCATGTATTCACCTCACGTCCAGTAAGGGCCCAATAATATGACGCCATTTTATCTTGATATAAGTTTTAAATCATATTTAAAACGAGGGATTTTATTTTTGAAAAACTTTGGTCTCATGCATTTATCTTAAATCAAATTTAAAACATGCATCATGCGGATTCAATTAAACTATATATCAACATATATAAAGAAACTTTGGGATGATCGATCGCGAGAGCTATGCGGTCCGTGGTTGCCAGTCACGGACCTGGGTCCAATCCTAGGGGTAATGCAATATGCAATGCAATCCTATTACAAAGCTTCCGGTTTTACAGATCTTCGGTCTGTAATATCTTGATCGTCATTGTCCACCGTCTTCGGATGTCCTCCCACTAAATCTAGTAATTTACATTTAAATTTATCATTACATGCAAGGGATACATTTATCAAGGGGTGGGAACGGGCCACAAACAGGCCCACTTTAAATGATAATCAAAATATATACAAACCGAATCACAAAAACCTATCGCATACACCTAACAAATTGGGCACGGCTCTCGATCACCCCAATCATGCAGATAATCTAATTAACATGCATAAATTAAACAATCCTATTATTTATCGTAAAATCATATTTTAGTCATAAAATCGCATTTTATAAAAAAATCGTATTTTGTCGATAAAATCAAATTTTAATCAACAAAATCATATTTCATTATAAAATCATATTTTATAATTAAAATCACATTTTACTAATTTTAATTGTATCATATTGGGCTCAAAACAATTTTAGGCCCAAAAATCTCAAAATTTCAAAATCGACCAAAACGGGCCCGATATCGAATACCGGCCCAAAAATTTCACGGGATGCCCAGGACAGGCCCGAATTTAACCCTAGAAGAATTCAGCCGTCACGACATCCCCGGAGCTTCGCCGGAGCGGCGGCCGCCGGCGGCGGCGCCACCACGAAATCACGCGCGCGGCGCAAGGCCACGCACGCGGCCGCGACAAGCGCGGCGCTCCACCGCGTGGCCAGCGCGCATCGTCGCGTAACCAGCGCCCATCGTGCGCAGCGGCAGGACGGCCATCATCGCGCGATCTTGCGCGACGCAGAGGCGAGGGAGGCGAAGTTCCATGCGCAACAATTTGCGCGACGCATCGCCATCTTCCAGCCGCCATGCGCGGCCAGCGCGCATGGTTGTCGAGCATGCATGTGCGCGCGGCGGGAGGGAGGGGGCCGCCGCATGCGGCGGCGGCCGGTGACCGTATTCCAAGAATTTTTGATGATCTCAATCTGAAATTCTCAAGGTTAGATACATTATGGCAACGATGTATTGATCAGATCCGAAAACCTTGGCTCTGATACCACTGTTGGGAACCGCGGCGGATCCGGATCACGCCTCCCGGCGAGGCAGCGGAAGAACAAAAATTTGCCGGGAGACGATCAATACAATTCGATACAATCAACAAATCTATGACATTCATAGGGCGTTTAGATCACTACCTTGCTGGCAACTCGTGCCTGGCTCCGACCAGTTTCTCGAGGAAACCGGCACTTCACGGTAGATTGCGGTAGACAACGTCAATCAGGTCCACGACCGGAGACGGGATTCCTTCGTCAGCCTGCACTAGAAGGCCTGACGAATCGGCGCGGACGGACTCTCCTCGAAAGATTGTCTGGAACAACTTCTGGCGAACGGCGTCGGCGACTAGCGGCGGCGGCGGCGGCGTCTTTTGAGAGAAGGGAGGGCGGTTTTTGGCTCTAGGTTTAGGGTTAAGAGTTTCAAGTGTTTTGATTAAGTCTCCTAAGTCTATATTAAATAGACTTAGTGATGGATTTGGATCCGGCCCAACGGGCCCGGGTCCAACGGATGAACATTCAATTCATCCCCATCACCGAGACTTCATCGTCAACATCGGCAAATCACGATTTGACCTCTGTTGACTTTTTAGGAAGTCGCACTCCCAAAATCCTCTTTGTATGCTCAACATGTTGAGCTGAGTATCCGTGCGGAAATCTCGAATCCAGTACTTGTGTGACCCTCAATGGTTCAGGGATACAGCTAGCCGTGGGCCCACAACCATTGTGGTTCCGGAATCACAATTCCGGACTTGCCCATCGGATCATGGTAAAAGCATCTAACAACATCACCCCATGATCCCCTAGGTATCACTGATAGTGCCTGCAAGAACCAGTTGGTCGTGGTTAGCGTACAGTACGGTCCTTTCAATCCATATATCCCGATCAGATCAACGACCATTGGTAAATCGAGAGTCGCTAAAGATCCGATAGCTATGCGTACATCTTGGAGATCGAATAGTGACATCGCAAGTGTAACTAGGTAAACACATTTACCTAAAATACTTCTAGTACTCTGGCCAGAGATTTATACACTATTATCCCCTCAGATAGCATAGGATATCCACGCATGTCTGCGAGCGGTGAATCCTCGACAACGATGCATCGACTCCTACATGCATCGGGGTCTCACCCAATCCCGCCGCCTGATGACCCCAAGTGAGTCGGCAAACGAGTCAAAATGAGACGCCTATCATGTAGAGTCTCAATGACATTTCGAGTCGTGAGGACTAATCAGTACAACCAAGACCTCAGACTTATCCACTCGACAAATGGTAACCACTTGGAAAGTCCGAACGAGGGTAGTTCGATAGATCACCAGGTCACTATCTATCTACATGCTCAGAACATCACAATATTCCCTACCAATGAAACATGGTACTTCGCATCGCAGATACTAGTCTCTAGCTCGGGCGGCCTTATCCTCATTTTGACGGCCCAATCGACTAGGAACATGTTCAGAATACATAGTGACTATTAGATGTGTTTCATGATAGCCGTCATACCCACTATCACATCTAACATACAGTTTAGTGTATTTTAGGTCTTTACTCAACGCAATTGTTAATCATCATACAACACAATGAAAGTAAAGAATTCCATACAAGTAAATACGAATATCATATATAAAGATTGTCATATACAAGAGTCTATAAACCCACACGCCACAAGTTGGCTAGTTGGGCATCTAATCTAACACCGAATACCAGATGCATCAATAACTCTACCTGTCGTTGCCCAACCCATGAACTGGGGTAGTCAACCACGCGGCGCATGGTGGCTAACAGATCCTAGCAGGGAGATGAGAGTGCGGTATTTCCGCTCGCCCTCGCATCCTGGTAAAAACAGATGCAACACAACAAGGCACGGCTACAACAGCTGAAAGGAAATGACAATGCGTATGCAATGCAATAGTTGAACCAGCACATAAACAACAAGCAATGCATACACAGCAATCAAACATAATACCCATTCCAATTCCAAGCAATAAGACAAGCACAACATCCGTACCTCTACTACTGAGCTACAATTACCCCACGCAGCTGCTACAACGAAGTCCGAGCAACACAGATCCACCACCTGCTAAGCCAACACAAGCTACTGCTCAAAGACCGAAATATAAAACAACAGCAGCTGGGAGCTACCACTCCACCAGCCCTTATCTACCTTCCTAACTCAACGGAAAGCTCTAACAAAGCTTAAAGGTAGAATCTTTACTTACCCCAACAAGCTAGGATAAGATGCAAAATCTGACGCTTATGCTAATAGACTAGAGAAGGGAGATGTCTTAGCGATCCTGCGATCCTCTTCCAGCTCCTCCAAAGCTTTCTAAAGAGATATAGAACGAAGCGTCTTAGCAAGGAGTCCAATTCTACCACTCTCACTCTCGTCGGAGCTATCTACCGACGGAAATTGAAACGAAGAAGATTACTGAGAACATTAACTAGGGTATCGCGACAAGATAAGGTTCACGGGAAATATTTCTAAGTGTGGGGGAAACAATAATAGAGAACAATAGCTAAGTCCCCTATTTAAAATCACAACTGACTACTGGGAAACAGGTCCGTCGACAAACTCAGTTGTCACAACTAATATTCCCAACCAAAAGCTGAAATCTCGCATCAGCTATGCCCTATCGCTAAACATCGAATAACTAAACAAAACGACGTAGCACAGAGAGAGGGACACGTCACCACATAACACGTCACTCGCTAGCCACTGCTGATCGCTAACCAACAGCTGATTACTACGCAACAACTGATCTCTCGCAACAGTTGAATATGCGATAACACACCAACAGCTGAATCTCCTAGCGCTTAACCAAAACGCTGTCTTCTCAACTAATCCAAACGATGACGTAGGACCACTCACTGCTGAAACACGCTAGCACACTCTCTACTGCTCAGTGACTGCTGATATCGCTACAACTTCTGAATACAACTACTCAGCGACAGTTGCTGACGTCACCACTGCTGAACACCAACATCTAGCGATAACTCACGCTAACTACTGATTGCTGAACTCAAGCGCTGAAACCAAAACCCGATAGCTTCCCTAAGCATATCGACTCAAAGCTGATCTCAACGAAACCCGATTAATTAACGAAATTAATCTCATCAGCTTTTGGGTCTCACAAAATCGGCCGGCCAAACTCTGACAATCGGAAGGAAGATATCGGGTGAACAGTTTTAACGAGGGTTTCCAAAGATATACTTTCGAGAAAAGATAAGTATCGTGAGGTGTAAAATGACTAAGTGTTGGTCAAGGGTCAAATATACCACTTAGTTTTCTCAGGTCTGATCTACAGTGTCTTCAGTCAGCTCAGACCCCGACATTGTTCTAGCTTAGGCACGAAGACACAACTCAGCTTTAGCACCAACAGATCATGGCCTCAACAGATCACACAACCAGACAGATCACTCTTATAGATCAGCTCTTGTGCATCTATCAGCTTTCGGTGTCCAGTTCAGTTTGCACGCTCAGACCAGCTCAGAGAATTCGGCTCAGCTCACAATCTCCAGTACAGTACGCATCACTCAGCTCACGATGCTCTATTCAGCGTACAATGGTCAGATCAGCTCACAGAGTGATACTAACAATTATCTCCAAGCTGTATGTCTCAATTAGCTACGACCAGGCTGATAACTTCTAACATCTCAGGCACAACCTGTGATCTTTCTACGTAGTTCGGGACATCATACAAGTCCCTAATCTGAATCCGGATTTCTCTGCTTCACGACCTGCTATCAGCTTAGGCCTCAAATCTAAACCCAGACTCGTTATAGAAACTTGGTTCAGCTTACAAACTTAGCACAACTGAACACAATCTAGTCCTTACCTAACATGTGACGTCCCAATCCTCATGGGGTCACGAAGGAATAATAAAAAGAAAAGAAGGGCTGAATGGGAATTGTTATAAGCTGTATTTCTTATAACTAAATAAAAATTCAAACACAAACATAATATGGCACCAGATACTGGAACGGCTGAAACAATTTCTTTAATAACAGATGTTACAAAAGGGCAAAATGCAATATTACAACTTTGCAATTCTATATGAATTCATATTATTGTAATGGATCTAATACAAGACTTAACAAAATATCAAAAACAACAACAGCTGCTGCGAAAAACATCGGCCGTAGATAAACACAATCACCACAGCTGGTTCAGTCGCTGCCTCCCACCTGCCCCAGCTCTGTCCCACATGCACCATTTTAAAACTAATGAGCCTAGGGGCTCAGCAAGTAAAATCTAAATATAACAATTTCACATAATGCAGGCAGACATCTAAACATATCGTAACTTAACAAAACAGTTTAAAGAAAGTCATTCATCAGTTTTCATAAACTTTCTTTCGTTAAACTTGGAAATGGGGAAGATGACCCAGATCCCATTCTTATTTTCTTGTAATTTATGGATTAGAAGCTCTCCTTAGGTCCGTGGTGCACCTGATCAAGTGACTACTGATATCAGCCTTAGCATTTAGCTCGTGGTGAAGGGGCAACTGACATCTTCTCACCCCTCCATGGTGACCTTCTGTTATCTATGCCATAAATCCTTAAATTGAAACGTTCTTCCTTTAAAATCATAGCTGGTTGAAATTTGATTTTGAAATCATTGTTCGGGTTCACAGTGCTTCGAAATTCTTTCTTTAAAACTTCTTTAAAACTTTGTCAAGTATCGGGTTCTACTGCTGAGACTTATCGCTAAAAGAAATCAACTGTTGCTAAGGGAAACGATATGATTATAGTAAAACAGACGCAAGGATATTCGATAACATTGAAGCAGATGTATTACATGAAACGACGTCGTTAGTGTAAGAATCAGACGTTGGGTAATGAATCAGTCGTTTGATAAAATCAGCTGCTGGTTCTAAGAAAATGAGCTGTTGGATAAGAATCAGTTGTTGGATAAAATCAGCTGTTGGTTGTTGACCGTAGTCAACTCAGCTGTAAGTTAAACAATAACGAAGGACTAACCCAATTCAGACGCAAGACAACTCACGGCTGAAAGTATACAAATATCAACGGCTGAACGCAACACTTAGAATTCTCTTAACACAAAGGTAACTGCTGAAAAGGGGAACTACTGATTATAACTTGGTGTTGTAACATCAAAAAGACGGCTGCGCTATCAGTCGTTGCCCATCAAACCAGACTTAGCTTCTGATTCGACTAGCAGCTCCGATTACATAGCGTCAAGTTCCGATGTCACCATCCACCGGAAGGAAGATCATTTATGAACATACTACTTAAACCCGATTGATCAACATTTTAAAACAATTTTTTTTTCATCTTCATCATCAAATCACTCTTTAAAATTTGCAACAGAAACAAAACTTGAACCCGATCATCCAAGCATTTCCTAAAACATGCTTAAACATGAACATAACTTATCTTAACATAAACAGGCAACAATCATGCACTGAAGAACAATATATGCTTTAAAATGGCGTAGAAAGAATCAGCCTTTACTTGCCTTAAACCTGCGAAACACAGAAGCAGCGGGTCTCAACAGGAGTGCTCCACAAGCACCACTACGAGCACTTTGAAGTTTTTAGAGAAAAAGAGAGATTTTCTGGACGATAATGAAACTCTCTTGTTATGAAAACAATCATATATGGGATATGACTTGTAGTAGGTATTAACACTCGAGTAGACATGGGATCCTACCAACACGTGTCCTTTTCAAAAGAATTTGTCAAATATTCCCTACTACTATTTTGAATTTGAAAACTTTACCAAAACATTTTAAAAGAACTATTTATGTCCAGCTGAGGGCATTTTAAACCAAAATCTGAATCTGGTCGTGTTTATGCTTGGGCGACAGCTGCCTGGAAACCTTCCGCGTCATGTCTCAAAGCAACAACTGAAAATCAGCTGCTAAAACAAACGAAATAAACTTAAGGCTGAAATACGCAATATCAAATAAGCCCTTGAAATAGGAAAGGGTTAAATATGTGGTCCTATGGGTTTTGGGGCGTTACAACTCTATCCTCCTTAAAGAAATTTCGTCCTCGAAATTCACTTACCACACAATTCTGGGTAACGACTAAGCATATCAGCTTTTGTTTCCCACGTAGATTCTCGTTCAGATTGATTGAACCATTGCACCTTAACCATAGGAATACTACGGTTTCTCAGCTTTCTAATTTCTCGAAGAAGAATCCTCTCGGGTCTATCTTCATAACTTAAATCTGGTGCTAGCTGGATAGGTTCATGACTTAATACGTGAGATGGGTTAGGAATGTACTTCCTCAATGCTGATACATGGAATACGCTGTGCACTGCTGACAGCTGCGGGGGCAATGCTAAACGATAGGCTAACGTTCCTACTCTTTCTAAAATCTCATATGGTCCAATATATCTGGGACTCAGCTTCCCTTTCTTCCCAAAACGCATAATTCCCTTCATTGGAGCAACTCTAAAAAATACATGATCGCCGACTTAAAAAATTCAGCTCTCTTCTCATGTTGTCTGCGTAACTCTTTTGCCTGATTTGAGCAGCTTTCATCCGCTCCTTTATCTTCCTAACAGCTGATGCTGTTTGCTCCACTACATCTGGTCCTAAACCAGCTCTTTCACCAACTTCATCCCAGTGAAGAGGTGTTCTACATTGACGACCGTAGAGCGCTTCATATGGAGCCATCTGTTTAGCTGATTGATAACTATTATTATATGCAAACTCTACTAGAGGTAACTTCAGCTCCCAGCCTTCGGAAAAATCCACAATACAAGCTCTGAGTAAATCTTCCAGAATCTGGATCACCTTTTCCGATTGTCCATCTGTCTGGGGGTGAAAGGTTGTGCTAAAAGTTAGCTTCGTACCCATAGCTTTATGAAAACTCTTCCAAAAAGCTGACGTAAATTTCGGATCCCTGTCAGATACAATTGAAACAGGAACACCATGCAGCCTCACTTTTTCTTTTATATACAAATATGCGTATCTGCCCACATCGTATGTCGTCTTCACTGGAAAAAAAGCGGGCAGACTTAGTGAGTCTATCGATTATTACCCAAATAAAATTATACCCTTGGGCAGTCTTTGGTAAACCAACTACAAAATCCATAGCTATACATTCCCACTTCCATTCGTAAATAGGCAGTGGCTTCAACAACCCAGCTTGTCTTTGATGTTCAGCCTTCACCAGCTGACAAGTTAAACATTCCGAGACAAATCTGTAAATGTCTCGTTTCATCCCTGGCCACCAGTACAACTGCTGCAGGTCTTTATACATCTTAGTACTCCCCGGATGAACAGAGTATGGGGCTGTATGGGCTTATGCCATCGAATCTGACCTCAAGGTGTCTACTTGTGGTACCCAGATTCTTCCTTGAAATCTGATTACTCCACCTTCTGAAAATTAGAGACTGTTGCCTCTTTCCCTATCTTGCTTAACCCACTTATGAAGTTGTTCATCTTTCGGCTGACCCTCACGAATTTGGTCCATCAAATCTGATTTCACCGAGAGACCTGCTAAGACTGACTTGCTGCTGGTGGTTACTAATTCTAGTCCCAAATTCTCAATTTCAGCTGCCAAGGGTCTTTGGATAATGAGCTGTGCTAGTCCAATGGATTTTCTACTCAAAGCATCAGCAACCACATTAGCTTTTCCTGGGTGATAGCTGATCGTGCAATCATAATCTTTTACCATCTCCAGCCATCTCCTCTGCCTCATATTCAGCTCCTTCTGAGTGAAAAAGTATTTGAGGCTCTTATGAACTGTGAATATCTCACACTTTTCACCATACAAATAATGTCTCCATATCTTCAAGGCAAACACTACGGCTGCCAGCTCCAAGTCGTGAGTGGGATAGTTTTTCTCATGGTCCTTCAGCTGTCGGGAAGCATAGGAGATCACCTTTCGATCTTGTATCAATACGGCACCTAAACCCATCTTAGATGCATCTGTATAAATCACAAACTTCCCTTGATCAGATGGCATGGTTAATACTGGTGCTGCTATCAGCTCTTGTTTCAACTTGTCGAAGCTGATTTGGAATTCCGAAGTCCAATCATACTTAACCAGCTTCCTTGTTAACGAGGACAAAGGGACAGCTATCTTGGAAAATCCTTGAATGAATCTCCTATAATAACCGGCTAATACCAAGAAACTCCTTACCTCTGA
Source organism: Dorcoceras hygrometricum (assembly GCA_001598015.1). Classification (NCBI taxonomy): domain Eukaryota; kingdom Viridiplantae; phylum Streptophyta; class Magnoliopsida; order Lamiales; family Gesneriaceae; genus Dorcoceras; species Dorcoceras hygrometricum. The sequence continues at coordinate 84,537 of KQ988017.1, forward strand.
AACCGACTTTGGTATTGGCCAGTCACGTACCGCTTGTACTTTGGCTGGGTCTACTTCTAATCCATCCTTAGATATAATGTCACCTAAGAATGCTACCTTCTCCAACCAAAAGTCGCATTTACTATAGTTAGCGAACAGCTTCTTACTCTTCAAAACTTGAAGCACTGTCCTCAAATGATCAACATGTTCAACCTTTGTCTTAGAGTATATTAGGATGTCATCTATAAACACAACTACGAACCGATCCAAAAAGGGTTGGAAAACTCTATTCATCAGATCCATAAAAGCTGATGGGGCGTTAGTTAAACCAAAAGGCATCACGAAAATTTCATAGTGACCGTAACGGGTTCTAAAGGCTGTCTTATATATATTGGCTGCCTTAATCTTCAGCTGATGATAACCCGACCTCAAATCAATCTTAGAAAAGACTGTTGCTCCATTCAATTGGTCAAAAAGATCCTCAATTCTAGGAAGGGGATATTTATTCTTAATGGTCAGTTTGTTCAGCTCCCTATAGTCTATACACAGTCTCAAGCTTCCATCCTTCTTCTTAACAAAAAGAACAGTGGCTCCCCAGGGTGAAGTGCTTTGTCTAATAAATCCTTTTTCTAACAGATCTTTTATCTTTTCTTTTAATTCTTTCATTTTCTGTAGGGTAGCTTAAACGATATACAGGGGTCTGCTCCTGGAACTAAATCGATCGAAAATTCTAATTCTCTATCTGGCGGCAGTCCTTGTATATCTTCTGGGAAAACTTCAGGAAATTCGTTTACCACCTCCACGTCTGAAAGTTGGGGCTTGCTAGTCACTGCTAAGGATAACAGACTTATCATATATCCTACCCCTCCTTTCCTTAAACATCTCTGAGCCTTAAGTGCTGATATAAGGCGAGGAATCCTCCACGTCTGATTGGATTCAAATTGAAATGAGTCTCCTCTAGGCGGGTTAACTGCTACTGCTCGAGTCTTGAAATTAATTACCACTCCATGCTTGGTTAACCAGTCCATCCCCAAAATCATGTCGAACTCAGGCATCGGCAAAACAATCACTGAAGAAATCGAATGCCCTTGGAGCCTAAGTTCTAAATTCCTAAACATATCATGGGATACTAATTCTTCTCTTGAAGGCACTGTCACACAAAAGCCTACAGCTACACGATCAGGTCCAATGGGTAGCTTCCTAGCAAACTTAGCTACTATAAATGAATGGGTGGCTCCTGAATCTAGCAAAGCCACAGAAGGCAAACCAGCTATTAAAATCTCACCAGTAACCACTATGGAATCTGGATTCGCCTGTTCGGTTGTCATCACAAATGCCCGGCTGGTCACCAGCTGTCTCGACTTTGGGTAATTCTTCATCATATGCCCTGGTAACCCACACTTGTAGCAGACGTTCTGTCCAAGTCTGCACTGATCAGAGTGTGGCTTCTGGAACTTAGGACACACTGGTCTGTTGCTACCAGATGGAACTGCAATGATCGATTGGATAGGCAGAGGCTTCTGTTCCAGTAGGGGTTTCTGCTCTTGAGGCCTCTGCTGATCTTATGCTGCTTCTTGAAAGGCCTTTGATCTTTCTGCTGAGAGGCCTGCCTCTTCTGCTGCCTTTCTTTGTCTATATCTTTCCAATCCCTCTCAATTCGCAGGGCTCTATCCACTGCTTCTCTATATGTCTTGGGCACAGATAGCCTAATGTTCATCTTGAACATGGGTTTTAACCCTTCCACGAAGTGGCTCAACTTTTCTGCTGGATCATTTCCAATTAGAGGAACAAAATAGCATCCTCTTTCAAATGTCCGCGCATACTCTTGCACAGTCATGCTTCCTTGTTTCAAAGTCAGAAACTCTCTCTTCAACTCAGACCTCTTGTCTGCTGTGAAGTATTGTTCATAAAACACTTTCTTGAAATCTGCCCAAGTGAGATTCATCAAATCCACCGATAGCTTAGCTCCTTCCCACCAAATCATGGTGTCACCCCTCAACATATAGATATAGCACCTTGGCCTATCCAAATCTGGCATCTGGAGGTACTCAAAGATAACCTCCATCAACTTAATCCAGCTCTCAGTAACTAAAGGATCAGTCGTACCACTAAAATCTTTCGGCTTTTGTCTTCTGAACTTCTCTTGAGGATCATCATTGTTGGGTCCTCGGCTGCTGGATGATTGAACATTACCTCTGCTGGTTTGCTCTACCAGCAACCTTAAAAGCTGAACAATACTAGCGTTACTATCAAGGTTGGATTCATCTACTGGGATATTTCTTCTTCCTCGACCAGACATCTTAATCTATAGCCCGTAATCCACCACAATGCAATAATCAGAACATGTTAAAGATAAAAACAAATGCTCTGAAACATAAAATAAACTCACAGCGCTGGAGAAACGGTTGACAACTGCTGTTCCAACTGAAAGTGCGTGTGTTTATCTCAGGACCATGCTCTGATACCAAGTTGTGCGTCCCAATCCTCATGGGGTCATGAAGGAATAATAAAAAGAAAAGAAGGGCTGAATGGGAATTGTTATAAGCTGTATTTCTTATAACTAAATAAAAATTCAAACACAAACATAATATGGCGCCAGATACTGGAACGGCTGAAACAATTTCTTTAATAACAGATGTTACAAAAGGGCAAAATGCGATATTACAACTTTGCTATTATATATGAATTCACTATTGTTGTAATGGATCTAATACAGACTTAACAAAAGATCAAAAACAACAACAGCTGCTGCGGAAAAAAATCGTCCATAGATAAACACAATCACCACAGCTGGTTTAGTCGCTGCCTCCCGCATGCCCCAGCTCTGTCCCACCTGCACCATTTTAAAACTAAAGAGCCTAGGGGCTCAGCAAGTAAAATCTAAAGATAACAATTTTGCATAATGCAGGCAGACATCTAAACATATCGTAACTTAACAAAACAGTTTAAAGGAATTCATTCATCAGTTTTCATAAACTTTCTTTCGTTAAAATTTTAAATGGGGAAGATGACCCAGATCCCATTCTTATTTTCTTGTAATTTATGGCTTACAAGCTCTCCTTAGGTCCGTGGTGCACCTGAGCAAGTGACTACTGATATCAGCCTTAGCATTTAGCTCGTAGTGAAGGGGAAACTGACATCTGCTCACCCCTCCATGGTGACCGTCTGTTATCTATACCATAAATCCTTAAATTGAAACGTTCTTCCTTTAAACTCATAGCTGGTTGAAATTTGATTTTGAAATCATCGTTCGGGTTCACAGTGCTTCGAAATTCTTTCTTTAAAACTTCTTTAAAACTTTGTCGAGTACCGGGTTCTAATGCTGAGACTTATCGCTAAAAGGAATCAACTGTTGCTAAGGGAAACGATATGATTATAGTAAAACAGACGCAAGGATATTCGATAACATTGAACAGATGTATTACATGAAACGACGTCGTTAGTGTAAGAATAAGACGTTGGGTAATGAATCTGTCGTTGGATAAAATCAGCTGCTGGTTCTAAGAAAATCAGTTGCTGGATAAGAATCAGAGCTTGGATAAAATCAGCTGCTGGTTCTAAGAAAATGAGCTGCTGGATAAGAATCAGCTGTTGGATAAAATCAGCTGTTGGTTGTTGACCGTAGTCAACTCAGCTGTAAGTTAAACAATAACGAAGGACTAACCCAATTCAGACACAAGACAACTCACGGCTGAACGTATACAAATATCAACGGCTGAACGCAACACTTAGAATTCTCTTAACACAAAGGTAACTGCTGAAATGGGGAACTACTGATTATAACTTGGTGTTGTAACACCAAAACGACGGCTGCGCTATCAGCCATTGCCCATCAAACCAGACTTAGCTTCTGATTCGACTAGCAACTCCGATTACATAGCGTCATGTTCCGATGTCACCATCCATCGGAAGGAAGATCATTTATGAACATAATACTTAAACCCGATTGATCAACATTTTAAAACAATTTTTTTTTCATCTTCATCATCAAAGCACTCTTTAAAATTTGCAACAGAAACAAAACTTGAACCCGATCATCCAAGCATTTCCCAAACATGCTTAAACATGAACATAACTTATCTTAACATAAACAGGCAACAATCATGCACTGAAGAACAATATATGCTTTAAAATGGCGTAGAAAGAATCAGCCTTTACTTGCCTTAAACCTGCGAAACACAGAAGCAGCGGGTCTCAACAGGAGTTCTCCACAAGCACCACTACGAGCACTTTGAAGTTTTTAGAGAAAAAGAGAGATTTTCTGGACAATAATGAAACTCTCTTGTTACGAAAACAATCATATACGGGATATGAATTGTAGTAGGTATTAACACTCGAGTAGACATGCGTCCTACCAACCCGTGTCTTTTTCAAAAGAATTTGTCAAATATTCCCTACTACTATTTTGAATTTGAAAACTTTACCAAAACATTTTAAAAGAACTATTTGTGTCCAGATGAGGGAATTTTAAACCAAAATATGAATCTGCTCGTGTTTATGTTTGGGCGACAGCTGCCTGGAAACCTTCCGCGTCATGTCTCAAAGCAACAACTGAAAATCAGCTGTTAAAACAAACGAAAACTTAAGGCTGAAATACGCAATAACAAATAATCCCTTGAAATAGGAAAGGGTTAAATATGTGGTCCTATGGATTTTGGGACGTTACATGACAGTTGCACCCTTCCTGGTCTAATCAAACAGCCCACACTACTATACTTTGGACCAGATCGCAGTAGTCAAAACAGCACCCTTAAACATATCAGTTTGCAAGGTTCTCATCTAGCTTACGGGCAAACTGTCCAGCATAGCATCACACAGACCAGCACAGCTTCACCGTTCAGCTCAGAACATAAGCTGTTCTTCACCAACAATCGGTCACACGCACAGATCTCGCTGCTAAGCTCAGAGCACTGCCTCACTACAAAAGATGAATTCCATCTACGACCCAAAACTCAAATCCGACATCAACTATAACTGTAGGAGGTTAGTTCATGCAAGCTCAGCTTAGCTACGCTGCTCATTGCTTCAAGAACAGCTTGCGTATACACTGCACCACTCTAAGCTGAATCTCCATTCTGTTTCTCACCGAATCTACACACTGCAACTGAATATCATCAAGAAATGACAACTAAGCTGACACATTCTAGTCAGCCCGTCATCTGATCAAGTTAAGAACTTCAACTCACCTCTACTATTTTCTGGGAATAGCACGGTACTCTCTACGGCATGGCTAACGGCTTAGCCACTACCAGCTCTGGTCACCTCTGAGCTGAATCTCAATTCAGCACGCATAAGCCTCCAGATCCTACTGATATTCTATGCTAATATGAGCTCAGGGTATATATATATAATTGTACAAAAGCTCAAAATACACGGAGTCAGCAATTGAGCTCAGACTCCTCAACTCTTTTGGCCAACATAGCACATACCAGTGAACCAACTCAGCTCTGTCGGACCAGCGCACAGCTCGCAGCAACCATCATGCAGCACATCAGCACGCCTAGTCCTAAATCAGCTTTGGCCATTATAAACCCTTAGAGCTATCAGCTCACAAAAATTTCCGTGCAAGCACAATCAGCTCACGCTGCTGAGCTAAACCACGCTGCATAACTCTAAGCTGGTCTTAACGTACCTTATACTAGCTCACACAAGCAGCCCTAGCTTATACTTTACAACACAGCTAGGCAAGGAGAAACCCTCTAACGCCCAGAAAATCCCTAAGACCACATATTATTTTATTTTTATTCGAAGGGTTAATCTACGATTTTCGCATCCTCAGCACATTAGTTTGCATCTGTGTTGAATTTCAGATTTCAGTTTAGGATCGCGGTTCAAGAGTATTCCGGATGGAGTTAACCCGAGCACGATTTGAGTTTTTAAAATGTTTTAAAATATTTGTTTTAAAATGATTTATATTAAATAATTATTTTCTTTTAAATATATATTATTAGGTATGGGAAAATAGTTTTCAAAAGAAATGATTTCACGTACGAATGCCCATACCTCTTTTCACCTACTACTTCCATTGTTGGAGCTCTCTTAAATTACGGTGAAGCACTTCATTTGAGCAAACAATAAAACGCAGTTTCTCTAAAATTCTCTAAGTGCGTCGTCGGTGCTCGTGGGGAATTCCATCCGGGGTGTTCTGTTCAGCCGCTATTTGTTTTCAGGCAAGTACTTCTTTTCTTTAACGTATCCCTGGAAGAATAATATGTTCCTTTCAGCTTGTGTGCTTGAAATGTACAGTTTCTCCAAGTTTACAGTTTCTGTTTAAAAGTGCTGGTTTATTAAATGTATGCGCTGCGATCAAGTTCAATTTTCAAGTGATAGAATTTTTCAGAAGCTGATGTTGTTTCTTTCAAAACTGCTGGGATGTACAATGATGGTTTCAAGTAGAATTCCATGTGAACCAGTAAGTATTTCTCGTTGGATAAGCTTAGGATTGAGGTTCTCAGATGACAGGTAGAGCTGGTCTGGCTAGAGCTCTGTTCTGAGCTGGTAAGTTCAGCTTGTTTGTTCGAATTTCTCTTGCATTTGTTCACCATCAGCTGTTGCATTTGTTTGTATTCAGCTGATTGTTCAAATTTCTTTGACATATTTTTTGCGCCAACAGTACTATCGCTTAGCAACGTCTGAATTCCCAAACAGAAGTAACATGTGAACAGTAGGCATCCGTTCCCATGACAGCGATAGTGTTTCCTATAACCATAAATTTGTTTCTTCGCGAAGTCTGTTTCATAAGTGAGATATGTTTCATTCGCGGAATCTGTTTCGTTCGCGAAATCTGTTTTCTTCGCGAAGTCTGTTTTCAGAGAGATCTGTTTCGCAGAGAGGTCTGTTTTCAGAGAGATCTATTTCGCAGAGAGGTCTGTTTTTCAGAGAGATCTGTTTCGCAGAGAGGCCTGTTTTTCCCCAGGAGATTTGTTTCTCGATGTTTTCTCGAGAAGTCTATTTTTCTCGAGAGATCTGTTTCTTGTGAGAGAACTGTTCTTCCAAAGAGATCTGATTTCCTATCATTAATCTTATGTTATGTCTCTGAGTTGAATCCAGCTTAGCCATTCTGGACGAATTCCTTAACTCTAAGCTTAATTCTTTTCTTTCAAAGGTATAATACGAATCCGTTTTCGATTATATCAGATCTTATGTCATTGTTCCTCAGATTAGTGTTCGGCTATATGTTCTTCGTTCCTATAGCCTGTGTTGTTCCAAGTTTCTTAGTTTGAGTTCCGTTGTACGCCCAGTAAGCTTTTAAATGTCAAAATAATTTTAAAGTAGCGAACCATGGTTGTTTTCTGCGAGATGATTCAGATCCAAGAAAAAGCAGTTTAAAGAGCATTTTTTTTAGCTATAAAATATTCAGACTCTAAGAATTATGGCAAAGATAACAGACGGTCGATATGGGAAAGGTGAGCAGCTGACTGAGTGTCAGATGCTCTTTCATATGGGAAAGGTGAGCAACTGACTGTGTGTTAGATGCCCTTTCATATGAGTAAGGTGAGCAGTTGTCTGGATGGAGATTGCCCCTTCATATTGAGCTATATGCTATATACTGAATTCAGTAGTCATGTGATTAAGTGCAAAAAAGGGCCTAATGTAGAATTTCCGAGCCATAAGTCATGAATCAAGAAAATAATGATGGTATCTGATTTTCTCCCATAGCTAATGTTTACGAAAGAGATTATGTTAAAATGTTGCTATGCTTTTATGCATGCCCAGTTTATGTTTAAAATGCTTTTAAGTGCATTTAACAAGATCAGTATTGTTATCTCAATTTTCCAGCTTCCAGTTCCAGCTTATTCGTTTGTTCGGTTTTGGAACATATCTGTTTGCAGTTTTCAGCTTTCAATTAAAGCTATTTTCATGCATGTACTGTGTGTATTTGTTATTCAAGAATTACTTGCTGAGCCCCTAGGCTCACTAGCTTCCATGGTTACAGGTAGTGTTGTTCAGTGAGAGCTGGAAGATGCGAGTTGAATCAGTTTGGGAAAGTGTGTTTATCGAGGAACCAGCGTTTCCTACTGCTGCAGACCTTATCTCTTTTGTGATTGCAGTTGTATTAGACACCTCGTTTCAGATTTGTTTCCCAGCTGTTTCGCATCAATTGTATTAATATATTTCTATAACAGTGTTTTCTATTCTAATTTGTCCAATCATTAGTACTTTCAACTCATGAGCTATTGCAATCTGTTTATTCTAAGATGTTTTAACCCGAGAGCTGTTCGTTTAGATCGACAGCATTTTTAATTGTTGTTCCCCTGTTAGCATGAGATCAGCTTAAGTATCCTCCTTTCAGTTCTGAGTACCACAGTTCAAATTTGTTTCCTTATGCGTAAAACGTGCAGTTCATTATATCGCACAATCGCACCAAATGTGTTTGTACCATTCAGAAAGTTCTTTCAAAAAAAAAAAAACCTTGTACACTTCTCTTCGTACTGTACTGAGAAATCGGTGGACTAAGGCGCCACAAACCCGCTCACGACTAAGCTGCTCTTCATGGATCCTGGTGCATCTTAACCGTTAATCTCAAGTAGTGTTCCTCTAATCAGCTCAGATTATAACACTAATTACCTTGGTTAATCACAATCCTCTTCCACCACTAAAAAAAATATTTCATTCTCGAAATCAAAACACAATCAGATCTCCAAAACAGATCACAGTATAAAACATCAGCATGTATGGAAGAAATCAGTACTCACATCGGTGAGGAAACTCTCTTGTCCAATCTGGGCTTCCACTTCTTAGGTAGCCTCTCTTCTTCCATGCTACTGTACTATAACCAAAGGTACTGTCTTATTCCTCAAAATCTTCTCTCTGCCCAGAATACTCACTGGGTAATTATTGTAGCTCAGGGTCTAAACCAGTTCTACTTCATCGGTTCTTAGCACCAGGAAAGGATTTGGCTCATACTTTCTCAGTACTGACACATGAAACTCTTCATGCATCGACGAAAACTCAGTCAGCAACTGCAATTTGTATGCCAAGAATCCAACTCAAAAATCTTCAAATATACCAAACATCTCCAAAGCATCATATTCGTCCATGAACCCTTCTCAAGAAGATCACACAGCTGGTCTTTGAGTTCCTTCAGCTCATGTGGCGCCAACCCATACAAAACTCTCGAAATCGGGTCAGCTTCTAGCACCAACTCACTGCTGAATAAATCTCTCGCCAAAAATCCAGGAATCTCATCTGGAAATTTCAGGGAAGTCTCGGACAATCGGGATATCACTCAATTCTAGTCATTGTTCAGCGGATTCGTACAGAACGTAAATCATGAACTCGTAGTTCTCTAGCGACAATAGCTGAATATCTCCAAGGAAAACCAACTCGTCAACAACACGTACTAATCCAACTTAGCAACACAATCTAGCACTACCTCACGGGACACTAAGCTCTCACCAGGGTGGTATCAATAGACACAGCATCACACGGTGGGGTAGAATCAGCCCACACTCATGCACAACCAGCTCAGAAAATAATCTAGTGTGAAGCTCCTGTGTCAAACAAAATTTTATGCATGAAAATTAAAAGTAATTACTGCAATATCTCCTCCGAGCATGTCATCATCTTGCTCCCTTCTCAAAGCATTCACCTGAGCCCGCTGATGTCCCGAGTGCTGAGATTGAGGAGGTCCTCTGAATCTGGATGCCTCCGACTGATGAAATCCTGATCTCTGGGGTTGAGCAGGGTGATACGAACTCTACAAAGAACCTCCAATAGATCCCTTCTGCTGCAATATATTAGGATGCTGTCCCCGGACAGGACACACTCTCGCAAAATGTCAAACATGTCCACAAATACGGCAAGCGCCCTGAACTCCAAGACACTGTTTCCTACCTCCGCATTGACCACAACACTCTGCTGCAGAGCTATCTCCTCCAGAGCTATCAGAACCAGAAGAACTAGAACTCAATCTCTTCTTGAACTGATTTCCTCTAGGCTTAATTCTCTGGTGACTCAACGACTGCGGCATCCGAGGAGGCTGAAAAGAATACATCCCTTCAGGTACAGGACAAAAACCTTGTCCAGCTTGCGGCTGAACTCTAGAATGTCTATTCAAATACTTCCTTCAATCTCGATTGCTCTATCCACTGCCTCAGAGTAAGTACAGATGAGCTAAATCTTACCTCAAGCCTTCCAAAAACTTATTTCTCTTCGCCCTCTCATGACCAACAATGTGAGGGACATACGACAGTAGAAAAGAGAACTTCTAGCATACTCAGCTACTCTTATATCTCCCTGCACCAAGTTATCAAATTCCATCTCATTGGTGTTGTAATACAATTCTGGAGTGTACTCTTGGTGAAAATCAGTCCGGAAACTCTCCCAAGAGATCACTACACCCATCTCTCGCATGGCTCGGGAAGCACCCTTCCAACAACGCTGTGCATGTTCTCTCAACTGAAGGACGGCCAACTTCAGTCTCTTCTCATCAAAATAGTTCACTGTATCAAACAGTTCCTTCATATTTCTCTAACCAACCCTCGGCCATCATACCACTCTGGGCTCCAGCAAACGTGGGAGGATTCATCAGCTGAAACTAGCTAGAACCAACTCCATTTTGTCAACCTGTCGAGTCAGATGTTCCACCTCAGCCTAGTCCTGCCTCTCCTGGCGGAGCAAAGGAACATAGGTTGAGCTACTGCCTGATCCTCAACGCTAACATCAGCTCTCGACTCATTCACCCTCTTCCTAGCCGCTCTACCTCCCCGGTGGCATCTAAGAGGCACGCAAAGGTAAGCACCAAAAGCAGGTAAATCACATAGTCAAGCACAAATAACAGATCAATCATTGTGCCTAGACTCGAGTGTGATAGAAAGAATCGAGCTTATCCCAGTTCAAGCTCTGATACGAAAATGTCAGGCTCGGTTCTCTTAATACGTCAAAAAGTACATGAAAACGCGAAAGCTCAAAAGCGCTTAAAATTTTTCTTTTTGGCCTAAACTAAAAGATAATTCTTCAAAGTATTTAATACTCAAAATACAGACTTATCTCAAAATTCAATCCAGAAAATCTCAATAATCACAATAGTATACATATATTCAATCCACATAATACAATCAACAACACAGATACACAGGGCATTCCCTGGTAAGGATTGAATATGAAATATACATAACTGGGAAATCAAACTCGCCTAAGGGGATTTACTAGCCGACACATCTCTCAGTCCAGCTGATCTACCTGAAACTCCTGCAATGGTCAACACATGAACAAAGCATCCCCAAAGAAAACAAACGAGGTAAAACCTCATTACGAAAAGCAACATAGAATAGCTATCAGATACACATGCAACATACCACGTCGTGCCAATAAAAATAAGAACAGTATGCAATATATCACAGAACAGCTAAATCAAAACAGCCGTAAAAATTCACACGTAGGTATAAATAGCACAGCTCATTCTATACCATGCGATACTAGGCTGAGCAACTCCGCTCGCAGCCACAACACAACAGCATACTACTCATCACACGCAAATCTGTTACGACAACACAGCACGTAAACAACTCAAACACAATATGCTCTCATGGTCATCTCAAAGATGTAAATACAAGCTCAATTCGTACCTTTTCTCAAATCATACCACATAGCCTCAATCCAAGATCACGGCTGAAACATAAAGCTCGCTCAAACCCTAGCTCCCGGCCAACAACTCAGGGCCACCAACACAGGTCAAAAACTCGAGAGAGCTATGGATCTACAAAATATCTATGGGAATCAACACAGATTCACGTTCAAACATCTCACGGCCTAAACCTCAAAGGTCGGCCAGCTCAAACTCTACCACTAATCTCAAACCCAGCCCAAATAAAGATATCTAAGGGCCAAAATCAATACTAAAAACTTCAGTTACCTCAAACGAAGCTCAACTCAGCCGGAAAGTTCTAAAAGTATCAACTTCTCCTCAAATTCTCTATTCCGATCGCTATCGGCCTCCAAACTGGTAAGAGGTTAAAGATCTCGAACAGATGCTTCTAGCTGTAGCACCCTTGCTCAAAATTGGTCGATGAAACTCCGACAATCAGAAGGAGAAGATATCGGGTGAACAGTGCCAACGATGGTTTCCAGAGAGCACTATCGAGAGAATATAAGTATCATGAGGTGTAAAATGACTAAGTGTTGGTCAAGGGTCAAATATATATACCACTTAGTTTTCTCAGGTCTGATCTACAGTGTCTTCAGTCAGCTCAGACACTGACACTGTTCCAGCTTAGGCACGAAGACACAACTCAGCTTTAGCAACAACAGATCACCCTACCAGACAGATCACTCTTATAGATCAGCTCTCGTGCAACTATCAGTTTTTGCTATCCAGCTCAGTTTTCGCGCTCAAACCAACTCAGAGCCTTCAGCTCAGCTCACGGTCTCCAGTACAGTACGCATCACTCAGCTCATGATGCTCTATTCAGTGTACGACGGTCATATCAGCTCACAGAGTGATCCTTACTAACAATTCTCTCCAAGCTGCACGTCTCAATCAGCTACGACAAGGCTGATAACTTCTAACAGCTCAGGCACTACCCGTGATCTGTCTACTGATGATCAAACAAGTCCTTACTCTGAATCCAGATTACTCTACTTCACGACCAGCTATCAGCTAAGGCCTCAACTCTGAACCCAGACTTTTCAGCACAGCTGAACAAAATCTAGTCGTTACCTGACAGTTGCACCCTTCCTGGTCTTAATCAAACAGCCAACACTACTGTACTTAGGGCCAGTTCGTAGTAGTCAAAGCAGCACCCTTAAACATATCAGTTTATAGGGTTCTCATCAGCTTACGGGCAAACTATCCACGCATCCGGAACTCAAATATACTAAAAACATAACATGCATATCATGAAACATGAAAACTATCATTAAATCGCATAAAATAGCATATAATTTTCTAAAATAATTTTCCCCCTAGTCATGCACTCATTTTCACATAATTTGGAGTTCTGGGCGTTACAACTCTCCCTCCCTTATAGGAATTTTGTCCTTGAAATTAATTTAGGTACCGAAAAGCTCTGGGTAGCACGTCCGCATATCGGCCTCGGTCTCCCAGGTAGCCTCATCCTTTGAGTGATTCTGCCACCGGACCTTGACCATCGGAATACTCCGCTCCCTAAGTCTGCGCTCCCCTCGTGCTAGGATCTACACTGGTCACTCCTCAAACAATAAGTCCGATGCCAACTAAAGCGGCTCAAATTCTAGCACATGCGATGGATTCGAGACATACTTCCACAGCACCGAAATGCGAAATACGTTATGCACCGCTGATATGCTGGGTGGTAGTGCTACTCGATACGTCAACGTACCAACCCTCTCCAGAATCTAAAATGGCACAATAAACCTCGGACTGAGCTTGCCCCTCCAACCAAAGCGCATCACGCCCTTCATGGGTGATATCCTCACAAATAATTGATCCCCAACAGCTAACTCCAGATCTCGTCATCTACGATATGCATAAATCTTCTAACGACTCTGTGCTATCCTCATACGATCCCGTATCCTCATCACAATGTCTGTTGTCTGCTGCACCAGCTCCATACCAGTCAAAACTCTCTCGCCAACCTCGTCCAAATGCACAAGAGATTTACATCTCCTCCCGTGCAGAGCCTCATAGGGAGCCATCCCAATCGACGCCTGAAAGCTGTTGTTATACGTGAACTCTACCAAGGGCAATCTAGAATCTCACGTACCCTAAAATCTATCACACAAGCTCTCAGAAAATCCTCCAGAATCTGGATGACTCTCTCCGACTGGCCATCTGTCTGTGGGTGAAAATCTGTACTAAATGAAACCTTAGTCCTCAACGCTGCGTGCAAACTCCTCCAAAATGCATATATAAACATGGTGTCCCTATAGAGACTGATATGCCATACAGCCTGACAATCTCTTTGATATAAAGCTCCGCATACTGCGTCAAGGTGAAAGTGGTCTTCACCGGTAGGAAATGTGCAGACTTGGTGAGTCTGTCCACAATCACCCATATCGCTGTGTATACTCTAGGACTCCTGGGTAACCCAACCACAAAATCCATCGTAATGTTTTCCCACTTCCACTCAGGAATAGGGAGTGGCTGCAATAACCTTTCCGGTCGCTGATGCTCTACCTTGACCTACTGACAGGTCAAGCACTCATATACGAATCGTCCAATATCCTTCTTCATCCCTGGCCACCAATAGAGAGTCTGTAAATCCCTGTACATCTCCGTACTCCTTGAGTGGATGGAGTATGTCAATGCATGAGCCTCTGCTAAAATCTGAGCTCTCAACTACGCAGTACTCGGCACCCACATATGGACTCTGAAACGCATGATCCCATCCTCAACTGTATACATCCCTCGTCCTCTGGCCTCATCTCTCTGCCTCCACTGCTGTAACTGCATGTCACTGTCCTGGCCGTCCCTAATCCTATCTCGAAGAGTCGGTTGAACTGTGAGCGCTGCTAGACTCAGTGCACAGCGCCCCTGAGTAGAAATCCAGTCCAAATCTCTGTATCTCAGCCTATATGGTCGCTCGAATGATAAGCATGCCACTACTGAGGTCTTCCGGCTCAAAGCGTCTGCCACTACATTAGCTTTATCCGGATGGTAGCTAATGTCACAATGATAGTCCTTCACCAACTCTAGCCATCTGCGCTGCCTCACGTCCCCCACTTCTTAAATTATTTTTAATTTAAAAGAGATCATAACTGCGGAAAAGGAAATACTAGGAAATTTTTTTTATATATACTAACTTCCACATGATAAAAATATTTATAAATGAAGCAATAATAGTAAGTCATTGTCATAAGGTTTCTAAGAATAATAAAAGTCTTAACCAACAAAATAAACGTGCATGATAGCTAAAATTTGTCGAAGTCATAAAAATAATCCTCATGCATAAGGAAATATACTTTTCTCAAAACAAGTCGACATATGCTAAAAATACTGAAAGTGCTAAGAGGAAACAATAGGTCGCTGGGTAGGTGCCAAGTCCGACTGCAATCCGCTCAGGAATCCTGCCCCTCAATCTCGATCTCAGCCTCATCTGCACCATCCAAGCATAGTGAGTCTAACGACTCAACAAGTACAAAACTGAGATAACGAGTACTAAATAATACATGCACATGCATTAAAATATTTCTACTTAAAATAGTTTAATTGACTTAAAAGGTATAGCATTAAAACAATTCCATGCTCATAGTAAATAAAAAATCTTTAGCATAAATAAAAACTGAAATTTCTAAAATATTTCTACTTAAAATAGTTTATTGACTTAAAAGGTATGCATTAAAAACAATTCCATGCTCATAGTAAATAAAAATCTTTGCATAAAATAAAATGAATTTCTAAAATATTTTTCCTCGTGAATTCCCTTCCTCGACTGTGGTTCCTCAACCTCAAGTCGCTTGATCAAGCTAATAAACACTAGTACTAGGTTGGAAAGGCACTCCAGTACTCATCTGGAGCCCAGACCCGTCAGTTGGAAAGGCACTTCAGTACTTATCTGAAGCCCAGACCCATCTTTTTTATATGGCAAGCGGAACGTCTCCCGATCCCATATCCGTCATAGAAAAACCACAATCAAGTCCCATCATTCAAAAAAATCATTTTTCCTCATACATGCCTCAAATAATTTTCTCAAATCTTCAATAATTAAATAAATTCCATAAACTCAACACATTCTGCCCATAAATACTTTAAAAGTAAGCAAATGCACTTTAAATAGTCAAACATGCTAAAAATCATTTTCTAGGCCTTAAATTTTCATAAAATAATAAAATCTCATAAATGCTAAAAATTCTTAAAAACAGTTCATAATATCCTTAAAACATATGGTAAAGTCATTCATGAATTTTGGCAGCCCCTAGGACTCAATTTCCCAACTTTCCCGAAAATACCCCGAAAGGACCCACTCTGCGCGACAAAACCGTAAAAATCATATAATATTTATTTCTTAACCAAATGACCTAAAACTTGACCCCACGTAACCCTAACTCGATTTTCTAGCTTCTGGAAGAAACCGAATTCAAAAATGATGTCGGAGGTGACCACAGTGACGCTCACAACCCTACTGGTCGCGCACAGGAACAAATCTGGGAGAGGCTAGGGACACCACTTCGAACCAGCCCCTTCCCTTGACTCGAGCACTCGACCAACCCCTCAAAAACTCATGGATGACCCTTAGACCTCTTCCTAACCCTTCTGGACCCGAACCTAACCCATACAAGACTCTTCCTCCTTCCACAAACCCTAGCCGTCATGCGAGCATGAACGGCTCACACCATGTAATCCACGACCTAGGCTGCCCCCCTTCCCTCGGCCTCAAGGTCTCACCATGCTCTGTCCAGAGGCCGTTTCCAGCCATGCTTGGACCTCGCATGACCACCCGAAGCCAAGGAAATCATGGAAGAATCCGTGACTCTCATCCCACTCCTAGATCTCCTTTCCTCTCGACACCACCCTCTACCTCACGTCCAGATTTATTCTTGGCTGCAAAATACATGAATGAATTACATTAAACAGCTTGTTAAGCATTAAAATGGGTTCATCCAATCATCATAACATAAATCATCACACACATATACATAGGCTTGAAAGGTGCATTCAAGGAAGCTTTGTACATGCCTTTCTTTGTAGAAAAAATTACAACCAAGGTGATGCTTGTTGAGAGGAGGATGAAGGAGCACCACTAGAACACACCAAGGAGGATGCTTGAAGCCTTAAAGGAGGAGGAAAGCTTGGATCCACAAGAAAGGGGATGGGGATGATGGGGGAGAAGGGCGGCGGCTTTGAGGAGGAGGGAGCTAGGTTTTTCCTTTTTTTTTTTTTGTGAAAGAAGTGTTTTGTATGGTATAAAGTAGGGTCTTGTTTGTGTTATTTAAAATAGCCAAAGTTGTTACTCAAATATTAAAAGTGTCCACAAAAAAAAAAGACTCCTTTCCTCCTAGGATTTTCGAAAATTAGGGGAGTAAGTGGGGAGGATATCTTGTTTGCAAAAGGTGGTGGAGTGTGAGTATAAAAGTTGCTAATATAATTTTAAATAAAGTGCTAATCCCTTAAGAGTTTTAAATAGCTTCCTATTATCCCATAAATCACTACAATTTTGAAAATGGCTTAAAAGTCCTCCTTTTAAAATCTACTACCCTCAAAATTTCTAAATTCTTAAAAGTGAACTCAAAATAGATTTTTCTATAAAATTCTTCTACCTCGGTGTCCTCGCCGGCTCCTTTCTAACCTCGCATCATCTAAATCAATAAATCACTAACAAGAGCTCGAAGTCAAGGTTAAACTAATCCAAAAGCATTGATCATGCAATTAAATAAATAAATAAATAAATAAATAAGGCAATAATCATGCAAATAATCAAATAAAACGATAAGGCATGCGATTTAGGTAGCAAAATTCCTAGCCGTTACAGAAGAGTACTTGAGGATCTTATGGTCGGTGAAAGTCTGACACTTCTCACCGTACAAGTAGTGTCTCCAAATATTCATTGCGAACACTACTACTGCAAGCTCCAGATCATGCGTCGGATAGTTCTGCTCATAACTCTTCAGCTGTCTCGATGCATATGCGATAACCTTGCCACCCTACATCAGAACTGTACCTAAACCTCTCAGGGAATCATCTGCATACACCACAAACTCCTCATGATCCATAGGCATTGCTATGACTGACGCTGAAGTGAGTGCCTCCTTCAACTGATCGAACCTCCTTTGGCACTCGGGACTCCACACATATTTCGTATTCTTCTTGGTCAGGGCAGTCAAGGGCACTGAAATCGAAGATAAGCCCTTGATAAACTTGCGTAGTATCCTGTTAAACCCAAGAAACTGCGAATCTCCGCTGCATTCTTTGGAATCTCCCAATTCTGCACTTCCTCCATCTTAGATGGGTCGACTGAAATCCCATCTCTAGAAACGATATGCCCAGAAACGCCACCTGCTCGAGCCAAAACTCGCACTTTCTGAACTTAGCATACAGTCGGGCTCTCTCAATGTCTGCAGTGCGGTCTAAAAATGTTGTCTGTGCTCCTCTAAGCTCCTCGAATAGACCAGTCTGTCATCGATGAAACCAATGATGAAATGTTCTAAGTACTGTATGAAGACCCGGTTCATAAAATCCATGAAGATCGCTGGGGCATTCGTCAGTCCAAACGGCATCACCATGAACTCATAGTGGCCGTTGTTGGGAAGCCACGGCGGATCCGGATCACGCCTCCCGGCGAGGCAGCGGAAGAACAAAAACAATACCGGGAGACGATCAATACAGTTTAAAACAAAAACATGCTATGACATTCATAGGGCGTTTAGATCACTACCTTGCTGGCAACTCGTGCCTGGCTCCGACCAGTTTCTCGAGGAAACCGGCACTTCACGGTAGATTGCGGTAGACAACGTCAATCAGGTCCACGACCGGAGACGGGATTCCTTCGTCAGCCTGCACTAGAAGGCCTGACGAGATCGGCGCGGACGGATTCTCCTCGTCAAGATAGGCCGGAACAAATTCCGGCGGCACGTGGCGGCGGCGGCGGCGGCGGCCGGCTGCTTTTAGAGGAGGGAGGCGGCCAAGAGCTAGGTTTAGGGTTTAGTTGTGTAGTGATTGTATGTGATT
>KQ988017.1:145985-158774 GCA_001598015.1 Dorcoceras hygrometricum
AAATGCACCTGCTGGTGTACAGTGCATCTGCTGGTTTTACAATAACACTTGTAATATCGAAACAATGATCGCACTGCCAGCAGTCGCCTATTAAACCGGCCTTTCTACTGATTCCACTAGCAACTACCGATTACACAATCATCAAATCTCGATATTACAGCAAAAGAAAGAACATCATGATCTCTGCGAGTTGAAAATCTGGAATGCTCAACGTTTTAAAACCAACATCGACTTCGTAAAATACATTTGAGTTCCAAACGAAATCCACTATGACCCCGAACGCTCAACGTACAATATAATATCAACCAAAACATGAGCAAAGGCTGATAAATAGTAGAGCTTAAGCGAAATCATGAGATAAAGTGAGAACAACATGTAAGCTTTCATGGCGTAGCAAGAATCAAATTTACTTGCCTTGATAAGAAGGAAATCACAAGATACAGCAGGCCACTAACAGAGAGTTTTCCCCAGCGCAGCAATGTTTTATCTATTTCTTTGATGCCAGAATGAACATTTTCTTGCAAATAATTGAACTTATAATTCACAAGGACAGTGGCATGGGAGTCTGATTATTAACAGGGGAAAAACACTCATTTAGGCATGGCAACCCAGGCGTACTTCAGAGAATTTTACTTAAAATTCCCTGTCAATGTTTTGATTTGTAAATGTACTACACAAAATCTGAAATTTAACCATTCTCCCATCCAAAACCATTTTATTTGTAAAGTTTGAAAATTGTTTGGCTGCGCTCGAGTTAACAAACTAACAACTTATTGGCCTCTGCCCTTATGAAATCTAAGAAATGAGAAATCAGTCGCTCAACAAGTAGCAAAAACTGCATCTTGAAATTAGAAAAGGACTCTAAATAGAAAAATTAGAATTTGTGGTCCTATGGATTTTGGGGCACTACAGATAGTGACCTGGTGATCTATCGAACTACCCTCGTTCGGACTTTCCAAGTGGTTACCATTTGTCGAGTGGATAAGTCTGAGGTCTTGGTTGTACTGATTAGTCCTCACGACTCGAAACGTCATTGAGACTCTACATGATAGGCGTCTCACTTTGACCCGTTTGCCAACTCACTTGGGGTCATTAGGCGGCTGGATTGGGTGAGACCCCGATGCATGTAGGAGTCGATGCATCGTTGTCGAGGATTCACCGCTCGCAGACATGCGTGGATATCCTATGCTATCTGAGGGGATAATAGTGTGTAAATCTCTGGCCAGAGTACTAGAAGTGTTTTAGGTAAATGTGTTTACCTAGTTACACTCGCGATGACACTATTCGATCTCCAAGATGTACGCATAGCTATCGGATCTTTAGCGACTCTCGATTTACCAATGGTCGTTGATCTGATCGGGATATATGGATTGAAAGGACCATACTGTCCGCTAACCACGACCAACTGGTTCTTGTAGGCACTATCAGTGATACCAAGGGGATCATGGGGCGATGTTGCTAGACGCTCTTACCATGATCCGATGGGCAAGTCCGGAATTGTGATTCCGGAGCCACAATGGTTGTGGGCCCACCTAGCTGTATCCCTGAACTATTGAGGGTCACACAAGTACTGGATTCGAGATTCCCGCATGGATACTGAGCTCAATGTGTTGAGCATGAGAAGAGGATTTTGGGGAGTGCGACTTCCTAAAAGTCAACAGGGGTCAAATCGTGATTTCCGCTGTTGAGGGGCAAAACGGTCATTTTGCACTGGGGTTCTGAAAAATGGTTTTTCAAATCATAGTATTCAGTTTTGGAAACTGAGTCGATCCGTCCGATCTGATCGGTGATCGGAGTTATGATGAAGTCACGGTGATAGGGATGAACCGAATGTTCATCCGTTGGACCCGGGCCCGTTGGGCCGGTCCAAGTCTATCATGAGTCTACTTAATGTAGACTTAGGCTTCATAACTAATAACACACTTTGATACAAACTAAAAACCCTAAACCTAGTGTGGTAGCCGCCGCCTCCCTCCTCTCCCAAAAGCCGCCGGCGCCTCGCTTCACCGGAATTTGTTCCGGCCAACTTGACGAGGAGAATCCGTCCGCGCTGATCTCGTCAGGCCTTCTAGTGCAGGCTGACGAAGGAGTCTCCCCTCCGGTCGTGGACTTGATTGACGTAGTCTACCGCCGCCTACCATGAAGTGCCGGTTTCCTCGTGAAACTGGTCGGAGCCAGGCACGAGTTGCCAGCAAGGTAACCCCGAGAAACACCCTATGAATGATCATAGCTTGAATGTTTATTAATCGTATTGATCGTCTCCCGGCCCAATTTTTGTTCTTCCGCTGCCTCGCCGGGAGGCGTGATCCGGATCCGCCAAGGTTCCCCAACAAGACCCTCTATCCAAGTGCAATGACTAGTTATTCGATCAATAACCAGTACTAGAGGGTGTAACCAAAAAGAATGACAAGACGCAGGATTCAGCCAGAAGTTGAAGCTGGGTTCGCAAAGATCAGGCTGGTTTCAGCTTGAGTTAAAACCAGCCCGATACAAGGCGAGCGCTAAACATGCCAGTTCTAGCTAGAAGACTAGAACCAGCTCGACACTTTGGCCAAACGATCTGGTTAACTTAACTTGAGCTGCAATAGCTCAATGTTCTTGAGTACTTTGTGCACCGAGATACATATTGAGTAATGTAAATAAAACATGCGGAAATAACTCAAACTACACTCTATCGTTAGAAGCCCAAATAAACAGTTTTATGCGTAGTTGTAAATATGCAATGTGTATGTATGAATGCAGTAAAACAGTAAAGAAATACGCTGCGATTTGTTTCTGGAAGTTCAGAGCACAATCTCCTACGTCTCCCCTTCTTCCGCCATGGGAAGGATCTACTAGAAGAATTTGATTACAACGGCCCCCGCTGCAACCCACTCCTACGACCAGCAGTCAAGAACTCTTAGAATCACCACTGCACACCAGTCCGCAAGTTGCGTGTGTCTAACTCACTTCTTTTACGCCTCAGAGAAAGGCTACACACACTTCTTTAACGTATCAGTGCGAAAGACAACACAATGACTTGTGTTTATGATTCACTCATGTAAACAATTAAGCTCTCGGCTATCAAATGTGAGTGAATCTGTGTGTGAGAATTATGCAGTGTATGCTCACTCTCAAATGTATTCTCACACATTGGGAAGTGCTCCTCTTCGAGCTTATTTTCTGCTATCTTCCCATGATTGTGCAGTAGACTTGATTAATCTGTTTTTGCTCATGCACACCTCTGCACTTTTCATCTTCTGCTGCTCATCTTATATATAACCTCTGTGCAGATTTAATCTGTTGGACACAAAGCATATAGCCGTTGTAAAGGCTTCTGAATAGTTCTGACAATGTTGTACCTTGTTTCCTTTTGCATTTAATGCTTTGCAAGTTTTGTTGACTTTAAGCTCATTTTCATTAAATGCGCTGCAACAACCATTGCTGACTTTTGAGCTCTGTGAACAGTGTATTTGACAATACGACAAATCAGTTTGAACTTCGCAATACAATCTCCACAATACTTGGGTTCAAACTACTTTGCTTTGAGCTGGTCTCTGTTCTCTGAGCTGGTTGCTGAACTTTGGGTTGGTCTCTACCAGCTGGTTGCTGAGCTGGTTTTCCCCCAGCTGGTCGCTTCTTCATTACGCTGTACTGCTTCAAGCTGGTGAACCAGATTGGGTGTCCTCTACGATCTGGTTGTCCTTAGCTGGATCAGCTCGGGAGTCCCCTCACTGTACCAGCTAAGTTGTCCTATGCCAGACCAGCTTGAGTGTCCCCTTACTGTTCTAGCTTGGACTGCTCCTTAATCTGCACTGCTATCAGCTCTCAATCAATCTGCTATCAGTGCTTTGTTCCAGCTTGCTTCTGAGCTGCTGCATTTCTCTTCATCCAGCTCGCAGGGTCCGGGATGAGTTTGCATATTTTCTACCGAGATCGGTGCTGCCCCCTCCGAAACGGTCCAACGAGCAAGACTCACTACTCTGTGGTGACCTAAGCTGATTTTTGGCCAAATTCCTTAGTTTAGGCCTCCGAAATCGCGTTTTTCTGTTTAGCTCAACCTGCGCACTTAATTTAAATCGTTAGTAAAGTAGTAACATATTTTGTGTGAATAAAAACTTAGATTCTGATCTATAAAAACGGATCCAGCAATCTCCCCCTTTTTGATTTACACAAAATCTGGATAAACATATGCAGGTATGTTTATGCTTGAAATATTTCTCCCCCTTTTTGTGGGAATCAAAAAGAGTTTGAAATCTTGTCTCCCCCTTAATATTTAAAACAAAACTCCCCCTCAACAGAACATGGGGTAATTTTATTTTCGAAATAAAAGATTTTATGCACGGGAAGACAGTTTGTCGAAATCAACATGTATGTATGGAGTTTTGAAAATAAAGTCCGTGCTACTAAAAAATCTTCATATATATGGACCAGAGGAGCAATAGAGGATTCAATTCACGGAATCTCTTCCATTTTTCACTAAGTCTTAGCCTCGCCCAGCCTTAGAGATCTTGGCGTCCACAGATCTCGCGCAATCTGTCAGCTCGTCAGAAGAGATGTTACCGCTCTTTCCTTTCGGGAAATCGCTCTGCAATTCAATATACATTCCTCCCCTTATCCATATGCGATGAGTTTTGAAAACCTTAATATTTTTGTAGCATGGACAGGCTTTCGAAACGATATCAGAGCGTAGTTTAAAACTGTTTTAGAAACATTTTTCGAAGAAAATGCACTATTCAAGAACAACCTGCTCTGATACCACTTGTTGGGGATCGATTTAAGAGAGACCCTCTATCCAAGTGCAATAACTAGTTATTCGATCAATAACCAATACTAGAGGGTGTAACCATATCGAATGAAAAGACGCAGGATTCAGCCAGAAGTTGAAGCCGGGTTCGCAAAGAATCAGTCTGGTTTACAGCTTAGAGTTAAAACCAGCCCGATACAAGGCGAAGCGCTAAACATGCCAGTTCCAGCTGGAAGACTAGAACCAGCTCGACACTTTGGCCGAACGATCTATTTAACTTAACTTGAGCAGCAATAGCTCAGTGTTCTTGAATACTTTGTGCACCGAGATACAAATTGAGTAATGTAAATAAAACATGCGGAAATAACTCAAACTGCACTCTATTGTTCGAAACCCAAATAAACAGTTTTATGCGTAGTTGTAATAGTAAAGAAATACGCTGCGATTTTTTTCTCGAAGTTCGAAGCTCAATCTCCTACGTCTCCCCTTCTTCCGCCACGGGAAGGATCCACTAGAAGACTTTGATTACAACGGCCCCCGCTGCAACCCACTCCTACGACCAGCAGCCGCAAGAACTCTTAGCAACACCACTGCGCACCAGCCCGCAAGCTGCGTGTGTCTAACTCACTTCTTTTACGCCTCAGTGAGAAAGGCTACACACACTTCTTTAACGTCTCAGTGCGAAAGACAACAAAATGACTTGTGTTTATGATTCATAAACAATTAAGCTCTCAGCTATCAAATGTGAGTGAATCTGTGTGTGAGAATTATACAGTGTATGCTCACTCTCAAATGTATTCTCACACACTGGGAAGTGCTCCTCTTCGAGCTGATTTTCTGCTATCTTCCCATGATTGTGCAGTAGACTTGATTAATCTATTTTTGCACATGTACACCTCTGCACTTTTCATCTTCTGCTACTCATCTTATATATAGCCTCTGTGCAGATTTAATCCGTTGGACACAAAGCATATAGCCGTTGTAAAGGCTTCTGAAAAGTTCTGACAATGTTGTACCTTGTGTCCTTTTGAATTTAATGCTTTGCAGGCTTTGTTGATTTTAAGCTCCTTTTCGTTAAATGAGCTACAACAACCATTGCTGACTTCTGAGCTCTGTGAACTGTGTATTTGACAATACGACAAATCAGTTTGAACTTCGCAATACAATCTCCACAATACTTGTGTTCAAACTGCTTTGCTTTGAGCTGGTCTCTATTCTCTGAGCTGGTTGCTGAACTTTGGGCTGGTCTCTACCAGCTGGTTGCTGAGCTGGTTTTCCCCCAGCTGATCTTCGAGCTGGTTGCTTCTTCATTACGTTGTACTGCTTCAAGCTGGTGAACCAGATTGGGTGTCCTCTACAATCTGGTTGTCCTTAGCTGGATCAGCTCGGGCGTCCCCTCACTGTACCAGCTAAGTTGTCCTATGCTAGACCAGCTTGGGCGTCCCCTTACTGTTATAGCTTGGACTGCTCCTTAATCTGCACTGCTATCAGCTCTCAATCAATCTGCTATCAGTGCTTTGTTCCAGCTTGTTTCTGAGCTGCTGCATTTCTCTTCATCCAGCTCGCAGGGTCCGGGATGAGCTTGCAAATTTTCGCCCGAGACCGGTGCTACCCCCTTCGGAATGGTCCAACGAGCAAGACTCACTAGTTTGTGGTGACCTAAGCTGCTTTTCGGCTAAATTCCTTTGTTTAGGCCTCCGAAATCACGTTTTTCTGTTCAGCTCAACCTGCACACTGAATTTAAATCGTTAGTAAAGTAGTAACAGATTTTGTGTGAATCAAAACTTAGATTCTGATCTGTAAAAACAGATCCAGCAGATTTATTCTACAGATCAGATCAGATCAGAGGTTTCTAAGGTACAAAGCAGAGAGGAAATATAGATCAGATCTCAGCATTTTATTCGTAGAGAGATTTCATATCAGGCGAAGATTCAGATAAGAGAGAAAAAGGGATATATTCGTAAAGGAGAAAAGATCCTGAAGCTTGTATTTATTCGAAACAGCTTAGAGCAGATTTCAGCTCAAAGTCGAACAGATTTCATATTTCAGCTTCAGATCTTGATATCTATTGATCTAGATGATTCAACGATCAAGATTAAATCAGATAAAGCCTGTAAGACAAAGTGGATGTAAGAGACTCAAGTTCAGTTCTATTTGGAGTATACTGTTCAAGACGTAGAGTTGGTACAACCAATGTTTACCTACTTTGGTATAAAGTCAACCAAGCTCTGACAACATCATACAAACCTCAACTCAGCATTAATGGTGCAATTAATACCCGATACGATGAAGATATTCAAATGAGGCTTGTGTCTACTGTCTCATTAAATTATCGTTGAAGATGGATGTTATAAATAGCTCTAGTGATTCAACAGAGAAGGGCTCTCGTTCTGATTACTCTCAAACACTCTAGCTCCATCATACGATTTCAAAATATTTTATCCCATCTCTCTCAATCTCTAAGAACAGCCATTCAGCTCTTAAACAGAAATTTATCCTCGAGATTTCTTTTGGTTTAACTTACCCAAATATTCTTATTGCTCAAAACCAGAAGATTTTCAAACTCTGTGTGTGTTGTATTCATTGATAACAGAGTCTGTAAAGAACTTGCTAAGTAAAGCAGTTCTAAAAATACATTTACTTGTAACCAGCAGAGGATTCTGCGTAGATTTGGGTGCTACGAGTTCACGTTAAGTGAGGCTTACGTGAGTGGGTGTTTGCAGAAGCTGTAACCATAAAATCTTCTAGTGGAACCTTCCTGACAAGGAAGAAGGGGAGACTTAGGATATTGATATCCGAACTTCCAGAAACAAATTCTTGACCCTATCTATTTATTTACTTGCATCAGTTTTATTAACTGTTCACTGTTCAATCAGTTTATTTCCGCACATATTTTGTTAACCGAGAAAACAGATTTGAACTGAGAGCCTCAAAGCTGGTCACTCAGCTTTGAGTTAAGTACAGACTTGTAAAACGTTTTTAAAGGATTTGAAAAAAAAATCGAAGGAGTTCATTCAACCCCACCCCACTCCCCTTCTGAACTCCTGGCCTTATTTTAACTCTATTTTTGATCATATTGATCCTATCAAATGGTATCAGAGCCTTGTCATCTTAGTAATTGAACAGTTTGATCTTCTGCGCTTGTATTTAATATGTCTACATCTCATAATAAAATTCCTATGTTTCCTAAGGAGGAGTACGACGATTGGAAGATCAGGATGCAAGCCCATCTGGCCGCTCAGGATGATGACATATGGTTTGTCATAACAGATGGACCCATGAAAATTATGAAAGCGAACACGGGAATGACGATTAATGCTGGTGCTCCACAGTGGATAGAGAAAACCAGACTGGAGTACACACCAGAGGATAAGAAGAAAGCCAACCTGGACAATGAAGCAAAGGAATTTCTGTACAAGACGTTGGACAAAAACATGTTTAGCAAGATAAAGACCTGCTCTACAGCCAAAGAGAACTGGGAGAAGTTGACACAACTCTGTGAAGGCTATGATGAGACGAAATAGAATAAGCTGACTGTTGCCCAGCAAAATTACGAGTCTATCAAGATGAGAGAAGGAGAGACGATGACAGAATTTGATGAGAGATTCAGCTCTATTGTGATTGAGCTAACAAGTATTGGCATAGAATATACCAATAGAGAACTGGCTCTCAATGTTAACGTAAAATTTATAAGTTTTGGTGATAACAAAAATAAGACAAGAATTGGACTTAACGATGACATTAGAGTAATCAGACTTCATGGATATCAGATGTGTCTTAGCGGGTTAAAGATTTCGATCAGATTCGGGTTTTGGAACAGTTGGGTTATCGGGTCAGTTTATTCAATTTATCGGGTCAGGTCTCTACTGTTGAAAGTGCTCTGGAGTGATTCAGATGTATTCGTATCAGACTTCATTATTGAATCAGTGATGGTGTCTATCAACAAAACTGTCCGTATTATTGTGACCAATTAAGGTATCAGATCTCTCCTATTCCACAACTTACAAAAAGGGGGATATATCAGATTTCGTTAAGCAATCAGATATCGCAAGTAGTCAGATGTCTCTATTCAATCAGATGTGACAGCTATATATTCGATCAGCGATGAGTTAATCAATCTTCTTCAAGAAAGAAAGAACTGATCAATAGAAAACTTTCAGGCGCAAACGACGAACCGATTCAAACGCTATCTATATTCAAATTGGAAAGAATCAATGGTGAAGATTGAATCGTACAAATGGCTGGAATTAAGGAGACAACATCAGTACTAGTTTGAGTAAATAGTACGCAGTATTCAGAGGATGTTATACGGTATTTGCACAAATATGGAAAGACTACAATTTGGCTCTGACGAAGAGAAATTTACCATTTGGTGGAGCAGGATATACGGTTGTACGATGAATATATATTCAAAAAGGAGTTTGTTTCCTTAGGTGAATTTAATGACCGTTGGAGACAAAGGGTATAAATAGCTTGAATTTGTATTGAAGAAGCTCTCGCTTACTCTCCTTCACTCTGCCATTCTCCGTCTCCATTGTTCTCGAGCTTATTGCTTCTACGTTATCATTCACGAAAAAGCTCATACCTTCATTGGACGTGTTCATTGCAAAAATACTCCAAAGTCCAGTGCCTCAAACTCGAAGAACAGTCAACCCAGATTTCATAGATTTAATCTTCGAGTTCATCTTCTGGTTACCTTGTGTAATCGAGTTTTATTGTTAAAACCAGAAGATTTACAGCACTCACAAAAACCTTGTACTTCACTGTTATACTCATATTGAGTATGTAACGAACTTGCTGTGTGAAGCAGTTCGAGAAACCAAGATAGTTGTAAACAGCAGCTGCGTCTGCTTGTTGTTTGGTGTTTCTAGGAGTTCACCTGGATCAAGGCTCGGTGATTGGGTGTTTACAGAGGCTGTACTCATCAAATCTTCTAGTGGAATCTTCCTGAAAAGGAAGAAGGGGAGACGTAGGATATTGATATCCGAACTTCCATAAACAAACTCTTAACTCTGTAACTTTTACTTATTGCGTTTATTTATTATTTATAATGTTCACAGATTAATCGGTTTATTTCCGCACATTTACTGTTAACCGAGAAATCAAATTTTGGGACTGCGATACCTTAAATCTGGTAACTCGGATTTAAGTTAAGCGGGTGCTTGTAAAAATCGTTTTAAAGGTTTCGAAAATATTAAAAATACCAAGGAGTTCATTCAACCCCCCCTTCTGAACTCCTAGGCCTGGTCTTCGAGCCATATTGATCCTATCAATTGGTATCAGAGCCTGCACTATCTCAGTTATTGAACAGTTGTTGTTTGTGCTTTATATATTTCATAATGACAACTTCTCACAACAAATTCCTATGTTTTCCAAGGAGGACTATGATGACTGGAAGATCCGTATGCAAGCGCATTTGGCTGCTCAGGACGACGACATGTGGTCAATCATTACCGATGGTCCGATGAAAATAATGAAGGTCAATACAGCTATTGCTATAACAGAAGGAGGACCTGAATACGTTGAGAAGAAAAGATACGAGTATACAAATGAGGACAAAAATAAAGCTAACTTGGATAATGTGGCCAGGGACATCCTATACAAGACGCTGGACAAAAATATGTTCAGCAAGATCAAAACCTGCGCCACTAATAAGGAGATGTGGGAGAAGCTGACACAAATTTGTGAAGGAAATGATGAGACGAAGGAAAATAATCTCACGGTGGCTCAACATAAAGATGAATCTATTAAGATGAAATATGGAGAGACTATGACAGAGTTTGATGAGCGCTTTAGTGCTGTTGTTATCGAGCTGACGAGTCTGGGCAAAGAGTACAGCAACAGAGAGCTGGCACTCAATGTCAGGCCTCGTGCTCACAACAGATAAACACATGCGGAAGCTATCAAAAAGTGGGTAAATTTTTCGCTTTTAGGCCCGACGGTTTTAAACATATAATTTAAAATACAACGATACTTAAATTAAGTTTCCCAATTCATAAAACAACCAACAATAAGCATACATAATTCACAACATGTATCAAACTCCCCTACGGGTACAACAACAAAGCGCAGGGCATACCCCTGGCTAACTGATACATATATATAAGTATGCTATATGCAACTGGGACACGCTAGCCACCTCCTGGGGCACCACCGGCTGGGTTAAAATCACGACCAGCTGTAGAACCTGGGTTTCCTGAAAAAAACGCAACAAAGAAACAAACCAAGCCCCGGAGGGACATGGGGTCAAACCCCAGTACGGAGAGCAACTATACAACAGCAATAAACAACAAGGAATAAAATGCAGATGCTATGCATGAGACGCCGAAGAACAACGGAAAGCTCGACCCACAAGGGAGCTAAGGAACTCAAACATAGCTCCAAGAATCATCACAACATACAGTGGCCACGGGGTGCGTTCACAGTGTGGTAGTGAGCCACTCGCCATGACACTAAACCCACTTACCAGATGCATCAAACAACTCAACCTGCTGTTGCCTCGCCCATGAACTGTGGTAGTTAACCACTCGGCGCATGGTGGCTACGATCCCAGCAGGGAGATGAGAGTGCGGTATTGCCGCTCGCCCTCGCAACCTGGTAAGAAACAGAACAAGAACGACGCAACGATGGCAATGAAACTGGAATGAGATGCAAATACGTGTATGCACATGCTGGACAATAACAAGCATATAACTTGCGCCTCATCGTGCGCCACCATCGGCGCATATTGGCCGGCCAGCGACCAGCAATTGCGCGCAACCAGCGACGCACGGGACAGCAACATCCGTACCTTATACTGAGCAACAATTACCACAAGGATTCCCAAGAGATCTGGTTCCACCTGCTCAAATATACGACACACAGATCTCAGAAATTCACATAGAAGCTCATGGCCAACCTAAAAATGCACGGCTGGGAGCTACAACTCAACCAGCTAATCATTAAACCTCAACAACCAAACAGGAAGCTTAAAACTATGGCTAGGAACAAGGTCTCGAAGCTGGACAGAAACGCTACCTGCACAACAAAACTCACGCACGAGAACAGCAACTTCGTTCTTTCGCTCCAGCCCACGACAGCTTTCAAAAATGGTGTAGGATGATAGAGCTTCTCGAGAGGAGTCCAACGCTACCTCACACGAGCAAAACAACCACCGAAAACGCCGGGAATTCACCGGAATAGCTCACAGTGAACAGTAACGAGGGTTTGAGAAAACAGAGAACGAAAGGCTGGAATATTTTCTAAGTATGGGAACTGGTGTCCAAGATCGAAGGACAATCCTTCCTATAAATAGCACTTGCAACGACTGGAACCAATTCAAATAATTGTCCACCGACAAAACCAGTCGACACCATAAATCTCCCAAACCAGCAAGTACCAACTAACCAGCAGACGCAAGAACCAACGGCTGATTTCTCCAACAATCGCTAAAATAAACTAACGGCTGGTTCTCAAAACGGCGTCACACCAACTTACTCAAACGACATCGCATAGAATACTACACCAGCAGCTGGGTATCCAGTCGCAAGAACAAAACAATGCAACGCTTCTCTCTGCCGGTACCAGTCGCAACCTCAAAACGCAGCGTTGCAACTAACTCAAACGACGTCGCTCCACTGACGTCATTATCCAGTCGCAACATCTCGCCAAATACCAGTCGCAAGGCTACAATGACGTTGACCCGCGTTGACCATTGCTCTCGACTGATCGTCCAGACTCAACAACTCCTCGCAAAATACCAGTCGCAGCTACAGTGCACAACCAGTTGCAATATACGAAACACAACCAGTCTCAAGCTACAGTGACGTTCCTCAAAACGCTGTCGTATCTCACCCGATACCAAAAACACGCTAATAACCAACGACTGGTTCCTCGACTGGTCATCCAGACGCACAACTCCTCGCAGCTGGTACCAGTCGCAATACCTCAAACGACGACGTTTAGCGCTCAACACAAAACATGCGAAAATACAAAAGCTCCAGAATTGTTCAACACACGAAATGGAACCCGAAAATGCAACTCAAACACTCAAATAGAGATCTTAAACCAGCAGAACCTCTATT
>KQ988017.1:167373-218392 GCA_001598015.1 Dorcoceras hygrometricum
CACAAATCTGCCAAAATACACGAAGCACAGATTTCAGGGAAACATAACAACTCTCACAGCCAATTCACAATTCCCACGGCCAACAATTCAATTGCACAACCAGCCTTCAAACCTACCCAAAACAACTCACAGGAAGCTTAAAACAAGGCCTAGAACAAGATTCCAACAACTAAATTCGAAAGGCTACCTGTAACGACGCAACGCACGAACACACAGTAGCTTCGAGCTTTCAATCCAGCCAACTATAGCTTCCAAAATGGGTACGAGATGAAAGGGATTCTCAAGAGGATTCCAACGCTACCTCAATCGAGAAAAACGGTGGCCGGAAACGACGGAAAAGGCCGGAGAAGTTCACGGTGAACAGTGCCAAGGGTTCGAAGAACAGAGGTCGAATGTTGGGAAATATTCTAAGTATGGGAACTGATATCCCAATTCGAAGATCAAATCTTCTTTATATAATTCCCACAACTGCTGAATTCTGTTCTCAAAATCCACCGACAAAAACAGTCGACGCATCAATCTCCCAAACCAGCAGGTACCAACGAACCAGCAGGTGCAAGGAACCAACTGCTGATTCCCAAACAACGCTAAAAGAAATCACAAAGCAAACTAACGGCTGGGTCTCAAAACGGCGGCGCACCAACTTATTCAAACGACGTCGCACAGTTCGCATAGAATACTACACCAGCAGCTGGGTATCCAGTCGCAAGAACAAAACAATGCAACGCTTCTCTCTGCTGGTACCAGTCGCAACCTCAAAACGCAGCGTTGCAACTAACTCAAACGACGTCGCTCCACTGACGTCATTATCCAGTCGCAACATCTCGCCAAATACCAGTCGCAAGGCTACAATGACGTTGACCCACGTTGACCATTGCTCTCGACTGATCATCCAGACGCAACAACTCCTCGAAAAATACCAGTCGCAGCTACAGTGCACAACCAGTCGCAATATACGAAACACAACCAGTCGCAAGCTACAGTGACGTTCCTCAAAACGCTGTCGTATCTCACCCGATACCAAAAACACGCTAATAACCAACGACTGGTTCCTCGACTGGTCATCCAGACGCACAACTCCTCACAGCTGGTACCAGTCGCAATACCTCAAACAACAACGTTTAGCGCTCAACACAAAACATGCGAAAATAAAAAATCTCCAGAATTGTTCAACACACGAAATGGAACCCGAAAATGCAACTCAAACCTCAAAACAGAGATCTAAACCACAAAATCTCTTAATCGATCGATCAATCCCAACAATAAATCCTTAATACAAATCCAGGTCTCACACTCAAGGTGATGAGAGCTCTGCCCAGGGAGTGGGACGTGAAAATGATGGCTATGCGGGAATCGAAAGATCTGAATAAGCTGGAGCTTCATGACTTGTTCGAAAATCTAAAATCTTATGAGTTTGAGCTAGAGAAAAGAGGCAGGACCATCCACATCTCAGCCAACAAAATCGTTAGCTGCTACATCTGTTGAACAGTGCTCTCTAGCACAAGCAAATCAGCTGAACAGCTCAGCAATGACGCCAACCCTCTTCGTAAAGAAGTTTGGGAAATTCATGAGAAGATCCTACACCCTTCTACTCCTTATAATAATGTTCATAAATCTGACAAAATTAGTGCTGATATGAACTGTTTTAATTGTGGCCGTCCAGGACATTTTGCAGCTGATTGCAACAGGCCAAAGAATGAGGATAGATACAAAAGAGATGAGAAGAATGATGATCGAATCAAAGAGAGATCCAAGGATAGATCCAAGGACAGAAGGATGAGAACAAGATCTGACAGTTCAATGTCTCATGGCTAATCAAACTTCGGAAGATGAGGTATTCGATTTTTCAAATACTGAATTTACACGAGAGGACCTAATTTGTGCACTAAATGATATGGTCCAAGAGTACCGTAAGCTTTCTCAGACATTCGAGGAAGTTAAAGCTGAAAAAAAGTAGATTTGAAAAATAGTTCAGTAGAACCAAGATCTGTTCAACTTGGTAAAACTGACAGTTTACAAATTGAGTTGAGTAAGCTAAAGACTGAGAATGAATTCTTGAGAATAAGATCCAGTGAGCTCGAGTCTGAAATTGAAAATTTAAAACTGATAATGAGCTCCTGGACTCAGTCTTCTGTCTCTCTAGATAAGCTGTGTGAAATTCAGACGCCAGCGAATGATAGAACTGGCTTAGGTTTCAATGCTTGTGAAAGCAGCGCTGGAGAGACCAGTACTCAGTCACATCTGGTATATGACAAGTTCAAAAAGATGAGCTTTGTCAAAGCCAGTATGACAGATGATACATGCGAGTCAGTGAGCTATGATGACCAGAACTCTTCAAAGCTGAATCAAAAATGAAAAGCTGGTATCGGTTTTATAAGACCTGAGAACTCCAAGCCAAGCTGGCTAAAGAACAGACTTGACAAAGATAAAGCGAAAGCTGGTTCTAAGTCGTTTGTTTCTCACCAGCCCAGACGTAGTTCGAAGAAGGCAAAATCTGTTTGGAAAAAGGTTCAGCCTAGGAGAGATCTGAATGGTCAACATGTCAAACCAAAGCTCAACAGATCTCACAATATTTCTGCACAAACCCTTATGGACTATCATATTGGGAAAGCTGTCAAAGTAATTCAAGTATGGGTCCCGAAAGGGGTAATCCTATCTGGACCCAAGTAAAGTTGGGTACCAAAATCTGTTTGTATGATTTCAGGACAACAGGTACAAAGCTGCTGATGAATCAATCATATGGTACCTGGACAGCGGTTGTGCAAGACATATGACAGGGAACCAAAAGCTACTGACAGATGTCATTCCGCACAAAGGAGCAAAGATAGTCTTTGGTGATAACTCACATGGTAACATTGTGGGTAAGGGTAAGCTTATCCACAGTAACATTTCAATATCTGATGTCTTAGTTGTTGATAACTTGCATTATAACTTGATTAGTATAAGTCAGCTATGTGACAAAGGTTACATTGTTAACTTTCAACAGCACACATGCACAGTTCAGAGTCCAGAAGGACTGATTGTATTGGTAGGTAAAAGACCGAAGAATACCTACATTATCAATTGGTCAGAACCCATGGGATCTGAATAGATTTGTTTAAAAGCCAACTCTTCCAAGAGCTGGTTGTGGCATCAGCGAATGAACCATCTAAAATTTAAAACGCTTGCCCATTTGAGTCAGCATGAACTGGTTTCTGGTATGCCCAAATTCAATTTTTCTAAAGACAAGATCTGTGCCTCATGTCAGCTTGGTAAACAAATTTGTTCTACTTTTAAAAAGAAAGGCGGTATACGTTCTTCCCGAAGCTTAGAGCTTTTGCATATGGATCTCTTTGGTCCTATTCCGTAACAAGCTTAGGGGGAACGAACTACACCCTAGTTGTTGTTGATGATTTTACAAAATTCACTTGGGTGCTGTTTTTAAAAGAAAAATCTGATACCGCAGACCAACTCATTCGGCTTTTAAAACGTTTACAAAATGGCAGATCTTGTACAGTCAACAGGATAAGAAGTGATCGTGGTACCGAGTTTTTAAATCAAAATTTATCTTCTTATCTGGATGACATAGGGATAAAGCATGAGCTTTCTGCAGTTAGAACTCCTCAACAGAACGGGCTTGTTGAGAGGAGAAATCGCACTTTAAAAGAAGCTGCAAGATCTATGATTGATTATTCCGGGATTTCTTAAACGTTTTGGGCAGAAGCAGTTAATACATCTTGCTACACTCAAAACAGATCTATGATTAACAAGTTGCACGATAAAACCCCATATGAGATCTGGAGTGGCAAGAAACCTGATATTTCATATTTCAGGGTGTTTGGGTGCAGATGCTTTATTCATAATAATGGTAAAAAGCACCTAACAGCTTTTGATGCAAAATCTGATGCAGGTATCTTCCTAGGATATTCAGCAGTGAGCAAAGCTTATCGAGTTTTCAACAATCGAAGTCTGACTGTTGAAGAGTCAGCACACGTTGTCTTTGATGAGACAAGTTTTAGATCCAACTCAGATGCGAGCCTTAACGACTCATGTACACGTCTAGAATCATCCAGCATTGATGACTCAGATGATGACGTGGCACCACAAATACATTCAGCAGAGATGGAACCAGCACTGGACACACCGCATAACAATGCTCAACAAGATCTGACAGGTAATCCAGTAGTCATCGATTTAACTAACGTTGACTCTATGCAGGATCAGATCTCTCCAAGTGTTCCAGCTGATGGAGGAGAAGCAATCAACGCACAATCAGATGTTTCTCCAACAGATGTTGCTCAGTCAGATGCTGCTCAAACAGATCTCTCAATACATCAACCATAATCTGATGCACAAGCGGACAACGCAAACTATCAATTGGTGTCAGATGTTACTATCCAGCAGAATATCCAAGAAGAACAAGGAGCAAATCCAATTGGACTTGATCTCTGGTGGAACAGAAATCATCCACCTGAGCAGGTTATAGGTAACATCGAATCTCCTGTTCGCACACGAAGCCAGCTATTGCATGATCATTTTGATTCAGCATTCATCTCTCATATAGAACCAAAACAAATAGATGAAGCCTTAGCAGACCCAAGCTGGGTAGACGCAATGCAGGAGGAACTAAATCAGTTTAAGAGAAATAACGTATAGCAACTTGTGCCTAGACCTTCAAATCATTTAGTTATAGGAACTAGATGGGTCTTCATGAACAAACTGAATGAAGATGGAATAGTAACAAGAAACAAAGCTAGACTGGTACCTCAGGGATTTAAGCAAATGGAAGGAATAGATTTTGATGAAACCATTGCACCAGTAGCTAGATTAGAAGCTATACGCATGTCCTTGCATATGCAGCATTCAAAGAATTTAAAGTATTTCAAATGGATGTTAAGAGTGCATTTCTTAATGGCATTCTAATAGAGTAAGTATATGTTGCACAACCTCCTGGCTTTGTAGATCATACATATCCAAACCACTTTTATAAATTGGATAAAGCTCTGTATGGGTTGAAGCAAGCACCCAGATCTAGGTATGATACACTGTCAAAATTCTTAATTGACCATGATTTCATTATAGGCACAGTTGATAAGACACTGTTTAAATTCGTAAAATATGATCATGTCTTATTAGTTCAAATTTACGTTGATGATATTATTTTTGAACAAACCCCAAATTGTGCCAAAAGTTTTCTAAGTTAATGCAGGACAAATTTGAGATGAGCATGATGGGCGAGCTAACGTTGTTTCTGGGCTTACAAGTTCGACAGCTGGAAATTGGAATTTTCATTAACCAAGCCAAATATACGAAAGAACTGCTGAAGAAATTTGGCATGGACAACTGTTCAGCATCCACGACCTCAATGAGCTCATCAATCAAGCTGGACAAAGACGAAGCTGGTACTACCATTGAGGTATCTCTTTATCGCGGTATAATTGGCTCCATGCTATACTTAACTGCTAGCAGACCACACATCATGTTTGATGTCTGTATGTGTGCTAGATTTCAAGCAGAGCCTAAACAGTCACACTATATTTCTGTCAAACGAATCTTGAAATATGTAAAAGGAACTTCCAATGTGAGTCTTTGGTATCCCAAAGACTCAAGCTTTCAACTAATCAGTTATAGTGATGCAGACTACGCAGGATGCAGGGTTGATCGTAAGAGCACCTACGGT
The DNA here is from genome assembly GCA_001598015.1 of Dorcoceras hygrometricum. NCBI lineage: Eukaryota > Viridiplantae > Streptophyta > Magnoliopsida > Lamiales > Gesneriaceae > Dorcoceras > Dorcoceras hygrometricum. Next base: position 173,033 of record KQ988017.1, read on the forward strand.
ACCTGTCAATTCTTAGGAGATCGATTGATTTCGTGGTTTAGTAAGAAGCAGACATCCATTGCAACGTCCACAGCTGAAGCGGAGTACTTAGCTGCTGGCAGCTGTTGTGCTCAAATTCTCTGGATTCAACACCAGCTAAAGGACTATGGCATTGATGCTTCTGAAGCGCCTATTCTCTGTGACAACACCAGTGCTATCGCCATCGCTCAAAATCCAGTACTGCATTCAAGAACGAAGCATATAGATATCAGGCATCACTTTATAACAGACCATGTACTCAAGAAGGACGTCAAGCTGGAGTATGTGTTGACTGAGCAGCAAGTAGCTGACATCTTCACAAAGCCCCTGCCAGACGCTAAGTTTTCTTATTTTAGAAATCTATTGGGTCTCTTAGAACTGCCTTGATTATCTTTGCGCTAACAATTTGCAGGTTGAACAGCTTCTGGCTTTGTCAAATCTGAGTCTACAGTTTAGGGGGAACATTGTGGAATTCAGGTTTGATAAAATATCAGACTTGGGAGAATCTCAGCTTTAGGGGGAACGAGAGATCTGAATTAATAAGTGCTGAGTCAACTGAATATGTGAGATCTGGACACACTCAGATGTCATGTATACATAGTTGATACTTATCCATGATCAGATCTCACAACACCCCTGCTGATACATTAAACAGATCTTAAGGCTGTGACGTATTAAACACTTTGCGCCAACTATTTATTTACCTTTTCACCCTCGCGATCAAAATTTGAAATCATTTTAAAATACTCTTCCTATTTCGCAATTTTGATAAAATCTTTTCAAAATCATTTCAAAATATTACACGCGCCGTCGGATGATTGACACGTGGTTGTCATCATGCGAAACGTCACATCCACATTTTCTCTCTCTTTCATCGTTTAAAATTCCATAGTTATTTACGGCATTTCCTTTCTCATTTTCACTTACCTTGAAATATTTCTCTCTAGCACTCTTGCGTTTTGCTCTATGTGTGTTCTCTGTTTGCAGATTACTCTTATTTCAGGCATTCTCTTGTTCGTAATTCTATCAGAAATGGCATCTTCGTACATCTCAAACGCTCTACAGATCAACTTCGACTCCGTTCTGGAAATCACCGATTACGCTGAAATGGTTAGTATGTTTAAGTCTCTTGAATCTACCGGTCTTAGGGGATTTTTGGGATGTCCATCGGTTCTATACGAAAGGGAACTAGAGCAGTTCTTTGATACAACCATGGTAAAAGACGGGGACATTACTTGTGAAGTTTCAGGCAAAGGTTTTAGTTATCTCTGAGGACAGGTTTGCAGGTGTGTTTGGGTTGCCAACAGAGGGATTGATCAATTTATCTGAGGTTCCAAAGGACTTGGTGTATGATGTTCGGAGCATATTTTCTCAATCAGGCGAGCCTATCTCCATCTACGGCAAGAAGCGCTTGATGAAATATGAATATCGTTTGCTGAACGATATTCTGGCTAAGTCAGTAACCGTGAAGGCAGGTTCCTTTGATGCTGTGACACATGAGATATTTTTAATGATGACTGCCATTCACTTCGGCATTCAGTTAAACTGGAGCAAAATTTTGTTTTGTGTATTAAAGGAGATGGTGGACAAAACTCTTAAGAAAGACAAGGGTTTTGCGGCTCACTTATGCGTACTTCTGAAGGGTGACCCTACAGTTACGATGGGAGAAGCAACAACTTTCCCTCCTTTGAAGATTCTGTCCGCAAAGACAGTAAAAACCTATATTGCTACAAACGAAACTATCGATGCAAGTGGCAAAGCAGATGAACCCGGTGTGGCTAAAATTGCTAGGTCGAAGAAGCGACCAATTGCTACTGGTGATGAGCCAGCTGTTACCAAGAAGAAGCGGACGTCGAAAAGAAAAGCCTCTTCTTCCAAATACAATATGGATATTGTGTCTGTTGCACAGGAAGCCATTCCTCTTCAAACCTTTGAGCCATCTACAGCTGTGTCTGTTGAGAAGCGGGCCTCTGTGGAGGAAGCTGTTGAGGAACAAAGTGACGAGACAACCGCCGATACTATTGAGAAGGAAACTGTATCAACTGCTGATGAAGTTGATAATGTTATTGCACAGGTTCTGGCTGAGGCTGCACAGATGGAAGAAATAGAAACCGCTGAAAGGGAACAGCCCCTTGAAACAGGTGTCGGAGAAGAAACAGTTGTTGAGGGTCAGGCAGTTGTCAAAGCTGACGAAGTTGAGCAGTGGTTTAATTTGTCATACGAGGAATTTTCTGCTCAACAAGCAAATAGATTATTTGAATCAGCCAGTGAGACAGATGGAGAACAGGAAATTTTTGCTTATGAAACGGGTGTTGGGAAGCAGCAGTTGCAGACATTTGATGAGCCAGAGAATAGGACAGATGCATCAACTGATTATTTTGTGACAGAGCCGGTAGCGGGAATGGAACTCACAGATGTTATTCCAACTGTTGAGGAGAAGACCTCTGCTGATGAGGCAATGACTCTGGAGGAGATTTTATTGACAATTCCTGATGGTTGCTCTTTGCCGTCCACTACTGGCGAAGTGACCAAAATTCAATTAGGACAGAGTATCTCTCCAACTGTTGAGGAGAAGACCTCTGCTGATGAGGCAATGACTCTGGAGGAGATTTTATTGACAATTCCTGATGGTTGCTCTTTGCCGTCCACTACTGGCGAAGTGACCAAAATTCAATTAGGACAGAGTATCTCAATTCTTGGGGTCAATGAAGGGGACTGGTACAAGGCCAGTCTTCCCAAGATTCCTGCTGCAGATAAGGGGAAGGCACCCCTTCTGGAACGAGATCCGATTAAAGGAATCCCGCCAAAAGAAATTTTTTCTCTGATTCTTGCAAACATTAATTTGCTTGTACAATTGCGAGAGAAGGTGATCGATGAGGTAGACAGATTTTTCAATTCTTTCAGCTTCAAGAAGTTAGCAAATCTGAAGATAGAAGAAATTTATGCTAAGGAGGAACTCGTTTTGTCATGGGCTGAAGCAGATTCTACGAGGGTAGCTCTTCACAGGAGAATGTATATACTTACAAAATACAGGGAGCTGTTGATCCGGAAGTTTTTGAAGGTTCATAAATCAAATTTTGTTCCCAGTGACGGTTCTTCAGCCACTGATCTCAAAGTATTGGATTGGTTATCAGATCTTCATCTGTTTGTGTTAGAAGAGTTGAAAGAACAGATGCTGGCACATGGTTTTACGTGGGAGAAGACGTGTTGCTCGAAAATTTTTGAGGGAAGACAGCGTGATCGCGGCGCAATAATCGCCCGACCAAACCCAAATTTCAAATCTCTTTTCTGGCTTAGAACCATGACCACGGTTGATGGGTCACTTGTTATAAAGAGGGAAATGATTTGTGGAAGCCTCTTCCCGGGCTAGTTGCCCCTTCCAATTTTGAAGTTTCGCGTCATCTTTCTTATGTGGACACACTTCCACCAGTTAGTGAGTTCTTTAAGATGATGCGAAAGAGATGGGCGACGTGTGTGTAGAGGCTATTGAATTCTTTGTCTCTGGGACACTGCAGCCAGTAGGGTCTCTAAATTTTTGTCGTGCTCTTACCGTTGTACAGCCGATTTCATAGTTTGGTTTTCGTAGGTCAACCATTACTTCTTGGGGATGATCTCGAATTTGTACAGCTTTTCTTCGTTACAGTCTATTCAGGGGTTTCAGTACAGTTGATGTCAGGCCTCGTGCTCTAAACAGAGTAAAAACCCAAACACACGCGGAATCTTATCAAAAAGTGGGTAAAACTTTCGCGTTTAGGCCCGACGGTTTAAAACATATAATTAAAATAGAACGATATTCAAAATAGATCCCAGATTTAAAATCCAACTACCACAATGTAACATACAACAACCAAAACATGTATTAGACTCCTCTACGGGTACAAAGACGAAGCGCAGGGCATCCCCCTGGCTGACTGATACATATATATAAGTATGCTATATGCAACTAGGACACACTAGCCACCTCCCGGGGCACCACCAGCTGGGTTAAAGCCAAGACCAGCTGTAAAACCTGGGTTTCCTGAAAATAACACAAACAAGGAAACAAACCAAGCCCCAGAGGGACATGGGGTCAAACCCCAGTACATAGAGCAAATATAACAGCTAAGGAAAAGCATAAGATAAAAATGCAGATGCTATGCATGAGACACCGGATAACAACGGAATGCTCGACCCTCCAAGGGAGCTAAGGAACTCAAACATAGCTCCAAGAACCATCAACAATGAATAGTGGCCACGGGGTGTGTTCATAGTGTGGTAATTAGCCACTCGCCATGACACTACCCCCAAATACCAGATGCATCAAACAACTCAACCTGCTGTTGCCTCGCCCATGAACTGTGGTAGTTAACCACTCGGCTCATGGTGGCTAACGATCCCAGCAGGGAGATGAGAGTGCGGTATCGCCGCTCGCCCTCGCATCCTGGTAAGAATCAACACCAGCAATACAAGATACGAACAATGGCTGTAATAACAATATGAATGAAATCTGGGGAAATGCATGTATGCATAACACTGCAGCTAAACAATCAATAGAAATCACGTATGCACACGGCAACATCCACCTCAATACACCACAGCCATCTAGCATTCAATCTCATGCCAATTCCCAGCTACATCAAGCTCAGATCCGTACCTTAAATAAAATACCTCTGAACTACAACCAACACTGGAAGAAATCCCGAAGACTCTGGCAAAAGCCTGTTAACCAACAGCGTACACAACATAAATCTTACGGGATACAAGCACAGAACTCACGGCCGAGAGACACTCTCAACCAGCACTCAAACCCATCAATACTACACAATCGAAAGCTTAAAACAATACACTAAAGCCAAGATCTTACAACAATTCGAAGCTACCTGCTCACAGTGAACGCACGGCCAAGACAGTAACTTCGCGACCTTGCTCTAGCTAACCACAGCCCCCAAGAATGGTAGTATTCGATAAGTCTTCTCGAGAGGAGTCCAAAGCTACCTCGCACGAGCAAAAAAACCACCGGAAACGACGGGAATCCGCCGGAAAAGCTCACGGCTGAACAGTGCTCTAGGGTTCGAAGAAACAGAGAACGAAAGGCTGGGAAATATTCTAAGTATGGGAACTGGTGTCTAAAATCGAAGGCCAAATCTTCCTATAAATAGCACTAGCAACGACTGAAACTCAAACAATAATTGTCCACCGACAAAACCAGTCGACACCATCGATCTCCAAAACCAGCAGGTATAGTACAACTCTCAGACGCAAGAACCAACTGCTGGTTTCTCAAATAACGCTACAACAATCGCAAAACAAACCAACGGCTGGTTCTCAAAATGGTGTCGCGCCAACTTACTCAAACGACGTCGCATAGGATACGCAATCCTCACTACCAACAGCTGGGTAACCAGTCGCAAGAACACAACAACGCATAACACTTCTCTCTGCTGGTACCAGTCGCAAGCTACAGTAGTGAAAATCTCTCGCAGCTGGACATCCAGTCGCAACAACAAAACGAAGACGTTTCCTCTTCGCGCTACAGGAAAGTTGACCCGCGTTGACCTCTGCTTCTGCTGGACAACCAGCAGATACACACACGTGATTCCACCAGCTGGTACCAGACGCAACATCGAAACGACGTCGCGCTAACAAATCTAAACGCAGTCGTTTTAGCCCTCAACGCAAATACGCTAATGCATCTGCTGATTTCAACACGTGCAACCAGACTTCATGCAAACGACGGCGTTTCATACCCTGCACTACCAAAACACGCTTCGACTGGTTTCACCACCGACTAGCTGCTAGCTCAAGAATCAGCTTTTACCCAAAAATACCAAAATCACGGAAACTTTCAGAATCGTTCTAAGTATGGTTCTCGACCTGAAAATGCAACTCAAACCTCGAAACAGAGATTCGAAACCAACAAAATCTCTATAAACTGATTAATTCCAATGATTAATCTCAATTAACAAATCCAGGTCTCACATTTTCTCCCCCACTAAAAAGGATTTCGTCCCCGAAATCACACCAACAACTCTGGAAAACGAAAAAACAACAAGATACAAAACAGAACTCGTCCAACACAAGCCAAGAGTTCAAGATAACCGAGCAAACAATTTATAACATCTAGGAAAGGAATACAACAAAACTACAAGCTACGAGATAATCTAGCTCAACAGCTACTCAAACAGATGCGGCAAATCACGCTGCATCTTTTCTTCCAGCTCCCAAGTAGCTTCTTCCCTACCATGCTTGCTCCATTGCACCATTACTAGCGGAATGGTCTTATTTCTTAGTTGTTTCTCTTTTCTGCCAAGGATTTGCAAAGGATATTCCTGATAGCTCAACGACTGATCTAGCTCTACCTCGTCAGTTCCAAGCACATGAGACGGATCTGGCTCGTACTTCCTCAGCATTGACACGTGGAACACATCGTGAAGAGAAGACAACTCTGACGGCAACAACAACCGATACGCTAAATGGCCGATCCTCTCAACAATCTCATACGGACCAACGTAATGAGGGGCTAACTTTCCCTTGAGTCCAAAGCGCATCACACTACGAAACGGAGAAACCTTGAGAAAAACACGATCACCAACCTGAAACTCAAGAGGTCGACGCCTCTTATTCTCATAACTAGCTTGGCGATCTTGGGCAGCCTTCATCCGTTGTCTAATAAGATCCACATGATCTTTCATTTGCTGCACAAATTCGGGGGCAGATAGCTGCTTCTCCCCTACTTCTTCCCAACATACTGGCGATCTGCACTTCCTGCCATACAAAGCCTCAAAAGGTGCCATACCAATCGTCACTTGGTAGCTGTTATTATATGAAAATTCGACAAAAGACAACGCATCTTGCCAGCTACCTCCGAAATCCAACACCACAGCACGCAACATATCCTCCAACGTCTGGATAGTTCGCTCAGATTGGCCATCTGTCTGGGGGTGATACGCGGTACTCATAGCCAATCTAGTTCCCAAAGCTGTTTGCAAACTCTTCCAAAACCTGGAAGTAAACCTCGGATCCCTGTCGGACACGATTGAAACAGGCACACCGTGCAATCTAACAGCAAAATCAACGTACAGCTTCGCCATCTTCTTCAACGAGAAGGTCATCCCATAGGGAATGAAGTATGCAGACTTCGACAAACGGTCTACAACTACCCAAATAGCATCGCATCCTCGGCTAGAACGAGGCAGATGCGTCACGAAATCCATAGCAATATGCTCCCAATTCCATTGGGGCACCTCTAAACTCTGCAACAGACCACCGGGTCTATCCTCTCGGCCTTTACCATCTGGCAATTCAAACAACGAGCAACGAAACCAGCAAAGTCACTCTTCAGGCCAGCCCACCAAAAGTGCGGCTTCAAAGCATGGTACATCTTTCGTGCACCAGGATGAACGCTATGTCTGCTGCAATGCGCCTCACGAAGGATCTCCTCCTTCAAATCAATCAAATTGGGCACAACCAATCTGTCACGAAACCTCAAACCACCATCGGACGAAACAGAATAGTCCTCAAGTTCGCCAGCTCTGACTTTCATCTTCAACTCATTGATAGACGGATCGGTCCTCTGAGCTGCTCGAATGATGGAAACAATCTGCGGTTCCACTTGGAACGATGAGACCATCACACAGTCCTCAGCCGGGTAAAATCTCCAACCCGTGGTGTTAAGATGCTCCTGGTCCTTGGAGATGTACAACGAAGCCAGCATCTCACTCGCCTTCCTGCTCAATGCATCGGCCACTACGTTCGACTTCCCAGGCTGATATTTGATCTCGCAATCAAAATCTTTGAGCAACTCCATCCACCTGTGCTGACGCATGTTCAAGTCAGGCTGCGAAAACAAGTACTGTAAACTCTTGTGGTCGGAGTACACCACAAACTACTCGCCATACAGGTAGTGACGCCAAATCTTTAACGCAAAGACCACCGCTGCTAACTCCAAATCATGAACTGGGCAACGAGTCTCGTGCGGTTTCAACTTCCGCGAGGCTTACGCAATGACTCGACCATTCTGCATCAACACACAACCCAATCCATTGAGCGAAGCGTCAGAACAAACCACAAAACCACCTGAACCGGACGGCAGAGCCAACACAGGCGCAGTAGTCAACTTTTCCTTGAGCAGTTGAAACGCATTCTCACACTGCTCAGTCCAAACAAACCGTCTATCCTTCTGGGTCAATTGGGTCATCGGCTTTGCTATACTTGAGAATCCCTCAATGAAGCGTCGATAGTAGCCAGCCAGACCTAAGAAACTACGAATCTCAGACACATTTCTCGGTCGCTCCCAGTTCAAAACAGCATCCACTTTACTGGGATCCACAGAAATGCCATCCGCTGAAATGACATGGCCCAGAAATACAACGCGATCTAACCAAAACTCGCACTTGGAAAACTTCTCATACAACTGCTGCTCTCTCAATCTCTGAAGAACCATTTCCAAGTGTTCCTTGTGCTCCCTCGGAGTCTTTGAGTAAACCAAGATGTCGTCAATAAAAACAATCACAAATTGGTCTATGAACTCTCTAAAAACCCGGTTCATCAGATCCATAAACACTGCAGGCGCGTTTGTCAACCCAAACGGCATCACCAAAAACTCAAAATGTCCGTACCTCGTACGAAACGCAGTCTTAGCGACATCTTGTTCCCTCACTCTGAGCTGATGGTACCCGGAACGAAGATCAATCTTAGAGTACACCGCAGAACCATCAGATCCATAAACACTGCAGGCGCGTTTGTCAACCCAAACGGCATCACCAAAAACTCAAAATGTCCGTACCTCGTACGAAACGCAGTCTTAGCGACATCTTGTTCCCTCACTCTGAGCTGATGGTACCCGGAACGAAGATCAATCTTAGAGTACACCGCAGAACCCTGCAACTGATCAAACAGATCATCGATTTTCGGCAACGGGTACTTATTCTTCACAGTGGCTTTACTCAACTGACGAAAATCAATGCACATCCGCATTGAGCCATCCTTCTTCTTCACAAACAAGATGGGCGCTCCCCACGGTGACATACTAGGGTGAATGAAACCTTTTTCCGGCAAATCATCTAACTGTACCTTGAGTTCTCTCAACTCCGCAGGCGCCAGACGATACGGGGCACGTGAAATCGGAGCTGCGCACCAACTCTATGCTTAAGTCTATCTCCCGCCTCGGAGGAAAACCAGGAATCTCCTCCGGAAACACGTCGGGAAAGTGTCGCACCACGGGAACGTCACTAAGCTGAACACTTGAAGAAGAAGACGCATCCAAAGCGTAGATCAAAAAGCCAGCATTTCCCAAGGATAACAAACTAAACATCTCCATCATGGAAACCAACGGAATCTTCGATCTAGAGTCCTGGACGTAGAAGTCCCACTTCTCACAAGACAAAGGCCTAAAGCGCACAACCCATGGAAGCAGTCCACGGAGGCCCTATAGTTGGACAGCACATCCATCCCAACTATACAATCGAAATCCCAAAGCATCAAACGGATCAAATTCGCTAACAAGACATGCTCACCAAACCGCAACACACCATTCAACAAAACCTCGTGGGAGAACAGGCTCATACCACCGGGGGTTGAAAGAGAAACATCGTCGCGCAAAGGGGCGGTACACAGACCATGCTCAGCAACAAACGAATCAGAAATAAACGAATGCGATGCACCGGTGTCAAACAACACACGAGCAGGAAAGTCAAAGACAAGACATGTACCTCCAATCACTCGGCTCGGTGTCTCCTCGGCCTGCTCCCTCGTCATGGCGTTGGCTTGAGCATGCTGGGGTCCTGGAAAGAAAGGCTGAGACGACTGCCCAAAACGTGATGGGCCAGGCTGCTGAAACGGCCTAAAAGGAGTCTCACCCACGCGGGGCTGCTGAAACTGCTGAGAACGACCCCTAGACTGACCTCCACGACCCTGAGGCTGGGCCGCGGTCTGTTGTGATCCAGCTGACGGACACACTCTCGCAAAATGCCCGTACTGACCACAAAGGTTTCAGGAGCCCTGCACACCTACACACTGCGTGGAAGAATGCTTCCCACCACAAAAGCCACAAAACGCAGTCCGAGATCCACTGCTACTCGAATTGCCTGAACCGGAAGACCCTGAACCAGACTTTTTCTTGAATTGCTGACCGCGAGGTCGGAACCTACCATGGCCAGACTGCTGAGCCATCTGCTGCTGCTGCTGCTGAGGAAAATGAGCGGACTGAGAACTCTGAGACGACTGAGCTCCCTGACCAACATGTCTACCACTCTGAACTGCCTGCGCTACCTGCGCTCTGCGCGTACGACGACTCCTCATGCCCTCCTCAATGTGGATAGCAGTATCCACGGCCTCAGCATACGACTTGGGCTTGCTCGTCAAAACACTCTGGTAAAATTCTTCATTCAAGCCCTCCACGAATCTGGTACTCTTGGCCCTCTCCCGGCCAGCAACATGTGGAACATAAGCCAACAACGCAGAAAACTTGCGAGCATACTCACGCACAGTCATCGATCCCTGCTCCAAAAATTCAAACTCCCGCTCACGGGCAGCTACATAAGTGGAACATAAGCCAACAACGCAGAAAACTTGCGAGCATACTCACGCACAGTCATCGATCCCTGCTCCAAAAATTCAAACTCCCGCTCACGGGCAGCTACATAAGAATCGGGGATGTACTCCTGCCTGAAGGTCTCACAGAAAGTGTTCCAAGTGATACCAACTCCAGTCTCCGCTAAGGTACTAGACGCACCTCGCCACCAACGCTCTGCGGCCTTCCTCAGTAATAAGGTCACTAACCTCAACCGGAGTTCATCGTCATACTGAGCCCTATCGAAAATATGAATGACGTTATGGAGCCATGAATCAGCATCCTCACTCGACTCGTCGCCATTAAAGATAGGAGGGCTCATCCTCTGAAACTGAGCTATAACAACATCCATTCTCTCCACCGGAGCCGGCGGAGCCTCAGCTTCCCCCTCTTCGCTACTCTCACGAGTATGACTAGGAGCACTATACTGATCCTCGTTCTGACCTCCTGATTCCTGAAACTGCCCCCTACCTCTACTACGACGTCTAGGCGGCATCTAAAATACACTCAACAGGATAAGGAAAAAAAACAGAACAGATACAACATAGAAAGCATATAACACAAATATGCAGCACGTAATCACATAAGTCAAGCACATGCAACACACAACACTGTGCCTAGACTCAAGTGTAATCAAAGAAATGGAGCTTATCCCAGCTTAAGCTCTGATACCAAAAATATCAGGCCTCGTGCTCTAAACGGAGTAAAAACACAAACACATGCGGAAGCTTATAAAAAAGTGTGTAAAATTTTCGCGTTTAGGCCCGACGGTTTAAACATATAATTAAAATAGAACGATACTCAAAGTAGATCCCAGATTAAAATCCAACAACCACAATATAACATATAACAACCAAAACATGTATCAGACTCCCCTACGGGTACAACGACAAAGCGCAGGGCATCCCCCTGGCTGACTGATACATATATATAAGTATGCTATATGCAACTGGGACACACTAGCCACCTCCTGGGGCACCACCAGCTGGGTTAAAGCCATGACCAGCTGTAAAACCTGGGTTTCCTGAAAACAACACAAACAAGGAAACAAACCAAGCCCCAGAGGACATGGGGTCAAACCCCAGTATGCAGAGCAAATATAACAGCTAAGGAAAAGCATAAGATAAAATGCAGATGCTATGCATGAGACAACGGATAACAACGGAAAGCTCGACCCTCAAGGGAGCTAAGGAACTCAGACATAGCTCCAAGAACCATCAACAACGAATAGTGGCCACGGGGTGTGTTCACAGTGTGGTAATGAGCCACTCGCCATGACACTACACCCAAATACCAGATGCATCAAACAACTCAACCTGCTGTTGCCTCGCCCATGAACTGTGGTAGTTAACCACTCGGCTCATGGTGGCTAACGATCCCAGCAGGAAGATGAGAGTGCGGTATCGCCGCTCGCCCTCGCATCCTGGTAAGAATCAACAACAGCAATACAAGATACGAACAATGGCTGTAATAACAATATGAATGCAATCTGGGGAAATGCGTGTATGCATAACAGGGCAGCTAAACAATCAATAGAAATCACGTATGCACACGGCAACATCCACCTCAATACACAACAGCCATCTAGCATTCAATCTCACGCCAATTCCCAGCTACATCAAGCTCAGATCCGTACCTTAAATAAAATACCTCTGAACTACAACCAACACTGGAAGAAGTCCCGAAGACTCTGGTAAAATCCTGTTAACCAACAGCGTACACAACACAAATCTTACGGGATACAAGCACAGAACTCACGGCCGGGAGACACTCTCAACCAGAACTCAAACCCATCAATACTACACAATCGAAAGCTTAAACCAATACGCTAAAGCCAAGATCTTACAACAATTCGAAGCTACCTGCTCACAGCGAACGCACGGCCAAGACAGTAACTTCGCGACCTTGCTCTAGCTAACTAAAGCCCCCAAGAATGGTAGTAATTGATAAGGCTTCTCGAGAGGAGTCCAAAGCTACCTCTCACGAGCAAAACAACCACCGGAAACGACGGGAATCCGCTGGAAAAGCTCACGGCTGAACAGTGCTCTAGGGTTCGAAGAAACAGAGAACGAAAGACTGGGAAATATTCTAAGTATGGGAACTGGTGTCTAAAATCGAAGGCCAAATCTTCCTATAAATAGCACTAGCAACGACTGGGACTCAAACAATAATTGTCCACCTACAAAACCAGTCGACACCATCGATCTCCCAAACCAGCAGGTATACTACAACTCTCAGACGCAAGAACCAACTGCTGGTTTCTCAAATAATGCTACAACAATCGCAAAACAAACCAACGGCTGGTTCTCAAAACGGCGTCGCGCCAACTTACTCAAACAACGTCGCATAGGATACGCAATCCTCACTACCAACAGCTGGGTAATCAGTCGCAAGAACACAACAACGCATAACACTTCTCTCTCTGCTGGTACCAGTCGCAAGCTACAGTAGTGAAAATCTCTCGCAGCTGGACATCCAGTCGCAACAACAAAACGACGACGTTTCCTCTTCGCGCTACAGGAAAGTTGACCCGCGTTGACATCTGCTTCTGCTGGACAACCAGCAGATACACACACGCGATTCCACCAGCTGGTACCAGACGCAACATCGAAACGACGTCGCGCTAACTAATCTAAACGCAGTCGTTTTAGCCCTCAACGCAAATACGCTAATGCATCTGTTAATTTCAACACGCGCAACCAGACTTCACACAAACGACGGCGTTTCATACCCTGCACTACCAAAACACGCTTCGACTGGTTTCACCACCGACCAGCTGTTATCTCAAGAATCAGCTTTTACCCAAAAATACCAAAATCACGAAAACTTCCAGAATCGTTCTAAGTATGGTTCTCGACCTGAAAATGCAACTCAAACCTCGAAACAGAGATTCTAAACCAACAAAATCCCTATAAACCGATTAATTCCAACGATTAATCTCAATTAACAAATCCAGGTCTCACGTCCAACCCATAGTGCTAAGATGCTCACAATCCTTAGAAATATACAGCGACGCAAGCATCTTTTCCGGAGCCCTCCTGCTCAATGCATCAGCAACTACGTTCGCTTTCCCAGGCTGGTACTTGATCTCACAATCAAAATCCTTCAGCAGCTCCATCCACCTACGCTGTCTCATATTCAAGTCATGCTGAGAAAACAGATACTGCAAACTCTTGTGGTCTGAATACACCACAAACTGCTCGCCATACAGATAGTGGCGCCAAATCTTCAACACAAAGACCATAGCTGCTAGCTCCAGATCATGAACTGGATAATGAGTCTCATGTGGTTTCAGCTGCCGCGAGGCATACGCAATGACCCGTCCATGTTGCATCAACACACAGCCCAATCCATTTAGCTAAGCATCAGAACACACGACGAAGCCACCTGAACCAGACGGCAAATCCAACACAGGCGCAGTAGTCAACTTCTCCTTGAGCAATTGAAAAGCATTCTCACATTGCTCAGTCCAAACGAACCGCTTGTCTTTCTGAGTCAACTGAGTCATCGGCCTAGCTATACTAGAGAAACGCTCTATAAAACGACGGTAATAGCCAGCCAGACCCAAGAAACTACGAACCTCAGACACATTCCTAGGTCGCTCCCAGTTCAAAACAGCATCAACCTTATTGGGATCCACAGAAATGCCATCTGCTGTAATCACATGACCCAGAAACACGACGCAATCCAACCAGAACTCGCACTTAGAGAATTTAGCATACAGCTGCGAGTCTTTCAACGTCTGAATAACTACTCTCAAATGCTCCTTATGCTCCAAAGGAGTCTTCGAATACACCAAGATGTCACCGATGAACATGATCACAAACTGATCTATAAACTCTCGGAAGAATCGGTTCATCAAATCCATGAAGACTGCAGGGGCATTTGTCAATCCGAAAGGCATCACCAGAAACTCAAAGTGCCCGTACCTAGTACGAAAAGCAGTCTTCGCAACATCTTGATCTCTAACTCTCAATTGATGGTACCCTGAACGTAGATCGATCTTCGAATATACAGCAGTCTTGCAACTGGTCAAACAAGTCATCGATCCTCGGAAACGGGTACTTATTCTTAACATTAACTTTGTGCAGCTGACGGAAGTCAATGCACATTCTCATTGTGCCATCCTTCTTCTTTACAAACAAGATAGGCGCTCCCCACGGAGACATGCTAGGTCTAATAAAATCTTTTTCCAGCAAATCATCCAGTTGCACCTTGAGCTCTCTCAACTCGGCATGCGCTAAACGGTATGGTGCACGTGAAATCGGAGCGGTGCCAGGCACCAACTCAATACTAAAGTCAATCTCCCTCTTCGGAGGAAAACCAGGAATCTCCTCCGGAAACACATCAGGAAAATGACGCACCACTGGAACGTCGCTGGGCTGCACATGCGAAGAAGAAGATGCATCCAACGCATAAATCATAAAACCAGCGTTCTCCGCCGACAACAAGATGAACATCTCCATCGCAGAGACCAGCGGAATCTTCGACGAGAATCAGCACCATTGAAATTTCATTTCTCACCGGACTGAGGCCTAAAATGCACAATCCCATGGAAACAATCCACGGAGGCCCTATAACTGGACAACACGTCCATTCCCACTATGCAGTCGAAATCCCACAACAATAAACGAATCAAGTTTGCTACTATCACATGCTCACCAAAACTCAGAACGTCATTCAACAAAAGCTCTTGGGAGTACAAGCTCGCACCGCCAGGAGTAGAAACAGGCACAAAATCGCGCAAAGAAGTGGTATGCAAACCATGCTCGACCACAAATGCATCAGAAATAAACGAATGCGATGTGCCAGTGTCAAACAACACTCGTGCAGGAAAATCAAAGACAAGGCATGTACCTGAAATCACCCTGCTCGGCGTCTCCTCCGCTTGTTCCCTAGTAATAGCGTTCGCTTGAGAATGTTGAGGTCCAGAGAAATGCTGCTGAGACGACTGTATGAAACGCGACGGACCAGGCAACTGGAACGGCCTAAACTGCATCTCTCCAACCCTAGGCTGCGGAAACTGAGGGGAACGACCCCTAGACGATCCTCCTCGACCCAGAGGTGGGGCTGCGGCTTGCTGCGATCCAGCTGACGGACACACTCTCGCGAAATGCCCATACTGACCACAGATATTACAAGAGCCCTGCACACCAATGCACTGAGTCAACGAATGCTTGCCTCCAAAGAAGCCACAAAACTCTGCCCTAGAACCACTGCTACTAGAGCTTCCAGAACCAGAAGAGCCAGAACCAGACTTCTTCCCAGCTGACGGACACACTCTCGCGAAATGCCCATACTGACCACAGATATTACAAGAGCCCTGCACACCAATGCACTGAGTCAACGAATGCTTGCCTCCAAAGAAGCCACAAAACTCTGCCCTAGAACCACTGCTACTAGAGCTTCCAGAACCAGAAGAGCCAGAACCAGACTTCTTCTTAAACTGATGGCCACGAGGTCGGAACCTCTGGCGGCCAGACTGCTGAGCCAATTGCTGCTGCTGCTGCTGGGGTTGATGAGCTGACTGCAAAGACTGAGAAGAATGTGCTCCCTGAACAGCGGGACGACCACCCTGATCACCCTGAGGCCTAGCACACGACCTCCGGCTCCGCAGACCTTCCTCAATATTGATTGCATTGTCCACTGCTTCACCATAACTCTAAGGTTTGCTCGTCAGCACCATCGAATACAGCTTTTTGTTCAAACCCTCAATAAACTTGTCCTCTTGGCCCTCTCCCGGCCAGCAACATGCGCGAAATACGCCAAAAGAGAAGAAAACAACCAAGCATACTCTCGCACAGACATCATACCTTGCTCCAAATGATCGAACTCTCGCTCACGAGCGTTCACGTACGACTCCGGGACATACTCCTACCGAAAGGCAATGCAGAAACTATCCCAAGTAATCTCTACACCTGTCTCATCTAGCGTCCTCGAAGCGCCACGCCACCAACGCTCTGCACTCTTTCTCGGCTGGAAGGTCGCCAAACTCAACCGAAGGATATCATCATACTGAACACGGTCGAACAAACCAGTGATGTGCCGTAGCCACGAATCCGCATCCTCGCTAGACTCGTCACCGTTGAAAACCTAGCCCACAATCTTCATGCTCTCCACACGGGTTGTCAAGTCGTCAACTTCATCCTCCACTCGCCTACCGCGACTACGGGAAGGGAAACTACGCTGATCCTTGTTCTGACCTCCAGACTCGTCCTGAAACTGCCCTCTACCTCTACCCCTACGTCTAGGTGGCATATCTCTACGAAGGCACTAAACAGGATAAGATAACACAGAACAAGTACAACATAGATAGCACATATCACAACAATATGCAACACATAAATCACATAGTCAAACACAAACAACACACAACACTGTGCCTAGACGCAAGTGTGATTAAAGAAATCAAGCTTATCCCAGCTTAAGCTCTGATACCAAAAATGTCAGGTCTCGTGCTCACATCAGAGTTAAACCACGCAAAACATAGCGGAAGCAACTAAAAAGTGGTTACAATTTTTGCTTATACTCAAAATAATCCCAGTCTAATAAATCTACAACAGCACAAACAGTCAAGTACAACAAATTGTCCCACGGCCGAATACAACACAAGTACTGCCAACTATATAGATCTAAGCATCACCCGGGACATCCCACCCAAAGTGATACCCGTGCATATAAATACTATACATAACTGGGACACTCTAACTACCTCCTGGGGCACCTCCAGCTGGGTTAAAACCACGACCATCTGTGAAACCTGGGATACCTGAAATCAAACACAGGCAAACAAAACAAACCAAACCCCAGAGGGACATGGGGTCAAACCCCAGTACGGAGAGCAACTATAAATCAGCAATTAACAGCAAAGATAAAATGCAGATGCTATGCATGAAGAACGGGACGACAGCCGAAGGCTACAACCGAAGAAGGGAGCCATGGAACATCAAGCACAGCTCAACAGAATTTGCAAAAGATATGTGGCCACGGTGTGTGTAGGACATGTGGGTGCTACCCACTAACCCTACTCACCACCCTTACCAGATGCATCAACAGCTCAACCTGCCGTTGCCCAACCTATGAACTGTGGTAGTTAGCCACTCGGCGCATAGGGGCTAACAAATCCCAACAGGGAGATGAGAGTGCCGTATTGCCGCTCGCCCTCGCATCCTGGTAAGAACAGAACAACGACAACAACGAAACAACGAAACAATGGCTGCAACAGTTGAATGGAATATGCGTGTATGCAACAGCTAACAAAACAGATAGCATAAAACATATGCAACATCAATCATACACGGCAATTCACACAACATCAACCTCACAATTTATCCAAGTCATAACCACGCCGAATTACAAGCTCCAAATTCGTACCTCTATATTCCATGCAACAATTACGACAAACGGGGTCCCGAGAGATCTGGTCTAAAGCCTGCTAAACAATACGCATAATTCTTAGGGACGCTAACACAGAATCACACGGCTGGGAGCTACAACTCAAACCAGCAATTATCCGACATATCTAACTCAACAGGAAGCTTAAACTAACGCTCGAGGTAAGATCTTAACAACAATTCGAAGTTCTACCTACACACACGAACACACTACCGAAGATAGCAACTTCGCGATCCTACTTCCAGCCTCCCACAGCTTCCAAAAGTGGTATCAATCGAAAGAGAAACTCTCAAGGAATGCAGCGCCACCGGTCTTACTCAAAATAGAGACGGGAATCATCGGAGAAAATCTATGGTGAACAGTGCTTAGGGTTCGCGACAGAGAACGATGATCGGGGAAAATATTCTAAGTATGGGATCTCATGCCAATTCGAAGACCAAGTCTTCTAATAAATGCACTACTCAACAGCTGGTAGCATCAGGAACAGATTCCATCAACTAAACAGTCGTCGCATCTAATATTCCCAAACAATTGCTAAAATCTTGCATCAGCTTTTGCCTATCGCTAAACAGCGAATAACTAAACAAAACTACGTCGCACCAACTTAATCAAACGACTTCGCAGAGGAACACGTCACCTTGCTATCAACAGCTGATCAACAAACCAGCAGCTGCAACTCATCAGATCTCTCAACAGTAGATGCCTAATATAACCAGCAGCTGATACAAAGCGCTCCACTCAAAACGCTGTCGTTCCAACTTAACTAAACGACGTAGTTTTGCTACCTGCTATAAAACACATCAACGAAACCAACAGCTGGTTCCTGTTCACAAAACGTCGTCGCTTCAAAGTCCCTTAGCGCTCTCTGCTGATCATCACAACTAAAATACCAACAGCTAGTCTCTCGCAACAGCTGGATATGCCCTAATACACCAACGTTGGAAATACACGCCAGCATTGCTGCTGCTTCCTACAAAAACACAACGACTGAAATACGAACAGCTGACGCGATCACTCAACGGATGATTCCTACTACTACTGCTGATATCTGTCCAACTGCTGATTCTAACACTTAGGCAAATTCGATGGCTACGCCAAGCACATCGACCAACAGCCGGTCCAAACCTGACCAACACCTGATTGTGAAAACACAGGTCTCACAACAGCAGCCCGTAAAGGCTAGTATTCGTAGAATCTAGCGAAGAGACCATTTCAGGGGCCTCCTAAGGGCCCAACTCCATAGGGGCAACAGCAGCAGAGTCCGCAGGTCAGCAGAGGCCATAGCAGCAGGGGCTACTGCCCCTAGACCTGGAGGGATACCGATGTATCAGGTGCGCCATAAGAATCATCCCGGACAGTGCATGGTGGGTTCAGGCAGGTGATATCACTGCAAGGAGCCGGGGCATATCTATACGGATTGCCCCAGGAGGACACAGTCCACTGATCGTGTTTTCATGATGAAGAGAGGCTGCAGATCCAGACACGATGTTACTCACAGGTATTTTACTTGAGAGATTTCGGTTGTTTCCTTTGCTTTGACATGTTGGTCTTTGGGTGTTTTATTTTTTTAATTGCATGCTGAGTAGAGCGTTGCTAGGAGATTCTATGCCTTAGTTGCTGAATGATATAAGTAAGACCTGTAGATCTTCTAGAATCTGCCTTGAGAACTTAGATAGATAGTACTATAGAACTTAGAAATGTGATAGGCACCTAAAACTGTTTATAAGGATCTATTTTTTTTGTAAACGCGTGCCTGTGTGACATTTCTGTTTCAGGCGTGATTCGTGTGCTAGGTGTCACTACCCTCGCTTTGCTAGACTCACGGGCGACTCACTCGTTTATTTCAAGTGCGTTCACACAAAGGATGGGGATCATTCCGGAGAGCTTCGGTCTAGCTCTCTCCGTGACGATTCCTTCAGGAGAGGAGTTGACGACGACCAGCGTTGTTCAAGGGTTGATGATGATGTTCCAGGATCATGCCGTCAGGGCCGACTTGGTCGTGTTGCCGATGTCAGGATTTGACCTCATCCTAGGTATGGACTGGTTGATGGAGCATGGAGCAGTGATCGATTTCCAGCGGAGGTCAATGACGATCAGGTCGTCAGGGCAGGAGACATTCTTCTTTGAGGCAGCGAGGAGACCGTGGAAGACCAGATTCATATATTTTCTGCAAGCCAAAAAGCTTGTGGAGCTTGGTTGTCAGGCGTTCTTGGCCAGTATTACTACTACGAGAGATGCAGCAGGACCTTCACTTTCTGATGTGGAGGTAGTCAACAGATGTATTCCCTGATGGCCTTGTGGGAGTTCCACCAGAGAGAGAGGTGGAGTTTTCGATCGAGCTGATTCCAGGTACAGTGCCTATCTCTAAGACATCGTATCGATTGGCTCCTACCGAGATGAAGGAGCTGAAAGAGCAGATTCAGGAGTTGCTCGATAAGGGGTTTATTCGCCCTATATTTTCTCCATGTGGCGTGCCAGTTCTGTTTGTGAAGAAGAAGGATGCCATCATGAGATTGTTGATAGACTACCGAGAGTTGAACCGTGTGACAGTGAAGAATAAATACCCACTCCCAAGGATAGAGGATTTGTTTGATCAGTTGCAGGGAGCTTCGGTTTTCTCGAAGATTGATTTGAGGTCTGGCTACCATCAATTGAGAGTTAGAGAGGAGGACGTTTCCAAGATTGTATTTTGGACACGTTACGGACACTACGAGTTCTTGGCGATGCTGTTTGGCCTGACTAATGCCCCAACGATTTTCATGGATTTGATGAACAGGGTATTCAGACAGCACTTAGACCAGTTCATCATTATTTTCATCGATGACATCTTGGTCTACTCGTGGAGCTTGGAGGAGCATAGACAGCATCTACAGACCGCACTGCAGACATTGAGAGAGCATAGGTTGTATGCCAAGTTCAACAAGTACGAGTTTTGGCTCGAGCAGGTGGATTTATTGGGGCATATAGTTTCTAGAGATGGGATTTCAGTTGACCCATCGAAAGTGGAGGTAGTGCAGAACTAGGGGATTCCAAAGAATGCAGCTGAGATTCGCAGTTTCTTGGGGTTAGCAGGATACTATCGCAAGTTCATCAAGGGCTTCTCTTTGATTTCAGTGCCCTTGATAGCCCTGACCAAGAAGAATGCGAAGTATGTGTGGAGTCCTGAGTATCAGAGGAGCTTCGATCAGCTGAAGGAGGCTGTCACTTCAACATCAGTGTTAGCGATGCCCGTGGATCATGAGGAGTTTGTAGTGTACACAGATGCTTCCCTGAGAGGGTTAGGTGCAGATCTGATGCAGGGAGGCAAGGTTATCGCATATGCGTTGAGAGAGCTGAAAGTTATGAGTAGAACTATCCGACCCATGATCTGGAGCTTGCAGCTGTAGTGTTCGTACTGAAGATTTGGAGACACTACTTGTACGGTGAGAAGTGTCAGATCTTCACCGACCATAAGAGCCTCAAGTACTTCTTCACCCAGAAGGAGCTGAAAATGAGGCAGCGCAGATGGTTAGAGTTGGTGAAGGACTATGATTGTGACATTAGCTACCATCCGGGTAAAGCTAATGTGGTGGCAGACGCTTTGAGCCGAAAGATTACAGTAGTGGCATGTTTGTCAGTCGAGAGGGCACTACAGGCTGAGATATAGAGGTTTGGACTGGATTTAAATTCAGGAGGCTGTTCACCGAGTTTGGCAGCGCTCACAGTTCAACCGACTCTTCGAGAGTGGATTAAGATGGGTAGGCCTCTGATGAGCAGTAACAGCGGTGGAGACAGCGAGATGGGGCCAGAGGACGAGGTCTGTATACAGTTGAGGATGGGATAGTTCGTTTCAAAGGTCGCATGTGGGTGCCGAGTACTGATCAGTTGAGAGCTGAGATCTTATCTGAGGCTCATGCATCGACGTACTCCATCCACATAGGGAGTACGAATATGTACAGAGATTTGTATATGATGTATTGGTTGCCAGGGATGAAGAAGGATATTGGGTTATTCGTATCTGAGTGCTTGACCTGTAAGTAGGTCAAGGCAGAGCATCAGCGACCGACAGGATTGCTTCAGCCACTCCCTATTCCCGAGTGGAAATGGGAGCACATCACGATGGATTTTGTGGTTGGATTACCCATGAGTCCCAGAGGTTACACGGTGATATGGATGATTGTGGACAGACTCACCAAGTCAGTGCATTTCTTACCCGTGAAGACTACTTTCACCCTGATGCAGTACCCAGAGCTTTACAACAGAGAGATTTTCAGGCTGAATGGCATAATCGTATCTATAGTGTCAGACCGGGACACTAGGTCTACATCTGCGTTATGGAGGAGCTTGCACGCAACGTTGGGGACTAAGTTGTCATTCAGTACAACTTTTCATCCACAGACGGATGGTCAGTCGGAGAGAGTCATCCAGATTCTGGAGGACTTGCTGAGAGCCTGTGTGATAGATTTCTAGGGTACGTGGGACTCGAGATTGCCTCTGGTAGATTTCACATACAGCAACAGCTTTCAGGAATCGATTGGGATGAATCCTTATGAGGCTCTGTACGGGAGGAGATGTCGATCTCCTGTGCACTGGGACAAAGTTGGAGAGAGAGTGTTGACTGGGCCAGAGCTAGTGCAGGAGACAGTGGACATAGTGACGAGGATACGGGATCGGATGAGGACAACCCAGAGTCGTCAGAAGAGTTATGCCGATCGTAGACGACGAGATCTGGAGTTAGCTGTCGAGGACCATGTGTTCGTGAGGATATCGCCCATGAAGGGCGTGATGTGCTTTGGCCAAAGGAGCAAGCTCAATCCGAGGTTTATTGGGCCATTCGATATTTTGGAGAGGGTTGGTACTTTGGCTTATCGAGTAGCGCAACAGCCCAGCCTGTCGGCAGTACATAATGTATTTGATATCTCGATGCTCCGGAAGTATGTTCCGAATCCGTTGCATGTGTTGGATTTGAGCCACTCCAGTAAGCACCAGACTTATCATTTGAGGAGCGACCAATACAGATTTTGGATCAAGAGGAGCGCAGGATCAGAGCGCGGAGTATCCGATGATCAAAGTCCGGTGGCAGAATCACTCAGAGGATGAGGCTACCTGGGAGACTGAGGTCGATATGCGTAAGCGCTACCCAGAGATTTTTGATACGTACTTAATTTCTAGGACGAAGTTCCTATAAGGGAGGAGAGTTTTAACGTCTATAAATCCTAATTACGTTGGGAATGAGTGCACGACTAGGGGAAAAATCATTTTAGAAAATTATATGCTATATTATGTGATTTAATGATGGTTTTAATGTTGCATGATATGCATGTCATGTTTTTAGTCTATTTGAGTTCCGGACGCGTGGACGAGACTAGGAATGACCGAGATGAAGATTATTTGAGATTTTCAAGCCCTCAGATTTTTAAGAGTAAATTTTTTATTTCTAAGCAGCAATTTCCGAAAAAATTAGGTTTTTATGATTATTTTTGAAGGGAACCCGTTTTTCGCCTATACAGGCTGTTTTAATGGACTTTATGATATTTTTAAATTAAGGAGGCTACATATTACGAAAATTAAGATTTTTAAAACTTTTTTTTAGAGTTTTATTCAATTCCTTTAGTGAGGGTTAGTATTGGAAAAGCTCTTTTAATTTTTCTAACTTAAGCTATCCTTAGAGGGGTCTTGTGTATCACATCTCATTTTCCCCTAAACATAATTTTTGTAAAACCCTAGCCTCCTTTCATCCCCTCTAGTCGTCCCCTCCCCCTTTTTGCACAACCCCATCGGCTTCTTCATGAGTTTGGGTGTTTACAAGGCGTCTTGTCCCGATCTCGCGTTCTTCGCTTCGGTAACTCGCAGATCTTCTTTGTTCTCCATTAAAGGCATGTGATATCTTCCCTTTTCTCACCATTTAAGCTATATTAAACTGTTTTTAAAGAATGATTGTATGTTTTGCATGTGTAATCATGAGATCTATATTTGTTGTTTATGGATCATGCATGCATCATGATTTCTAACGCATAATTTGAATTGTTCTTGTGTTGGCTCGATCGAGGAGGGTTCATGGGACTATGGCTCGGTTCAAGGGTGGTCTAGGGTGGTCAATGGATGAGGAGAAGAGGGCTAGATCAATGGCGAACCAAGGGTGGCATGCGGCCGCATGGCGTGGGCGCCGTGTGCGAGCCGCCCCATTCACGTCCTTCAATCATGCGTTGTGGCTCACGGCTGGGGCCGTGGCTTGGTAAGGTGGGACCAGATGGACCTAGGGGTGGTCTAGCCGGTGGGGCCTCGGCCATGGGCGACCGGAGTAGGGAGGTCGAAGGGATGCAAGAGGGCGTGGCGCAAGGAGGAGGCGTGCTCTAGGGTTGGTGTGTTTGCATGGGCTGACCGGTTCGGCTGGACCGGTTGGTTAGGTTCGGCTGGACCAGGTCGGTTAATCGAGTTTTGAGTCAAAATATTTTAAGTTTGATCCGACTTATTTTATTTCTGGATCGGGTATTTTTAATTTAAAGTATCGGGTCCAATTTTATGAATATTTGGTCAAACCTTTTTAAAGTCTAATTTCAAGTCAAAGTTTTAGTTATTTTGGACCTAATGTTTTATTTTAAGTTTTAAAGTCAAAATTTGGTCAATAGGTATTTTATATATCCAAATTTTAAATATTTGATTTTTAAGTAAATGATTGAGCATTTTGGAAATTTTTAAAGGTTAATTTTAAAAGCTAAGAGCCAAGTCATGTCTAAGGCTAATTTTCAATGTTAAGTTAAGTCTAGGCTTTTGGGCTTAGAATTAGTGGGCTAGACACCTTTGATCAGTCCTTCATAGGAGTAGAAAAATG
The DNA here is from genome assembly GCA_001598015.1 of Dorcoceras hygrometricum. Classification (NCBI taxonomy): domain Eukaryota; kingdom Viridiplantae; phylum Streptophyta; class Magnoliopsida; order Lamiales; family Gesneriaceae; genus Dorcoceras; species Dorcoceras hygrometricum. The sequence goes on from KQ988017.1 coordinate 197,806, forward strand.
TAGAAGCACATTAATATATATTTAATTATATATATAGTATTTTATGTATGTTAACGTTTTAAATGAAGAAATTAAATATATATTGACGGGCTAAGTTTTTAAATTGAATATTTTATGAAATGCACGATCATGAAAATTTACAAAATGATAAAGGCATGTTTTAAAAGAAAAATGGAGGGATTGAAGTGACTTGTGGCAAGATAGACGTGTTGGCGCAGCGGCGGATCCGGATCCCGCTCCCGGGCCGTAGCGGAAGATTTCAAAATTTTTGCATTGGGAACGGTCAATACATAACAAATACAGCAAATAAACATACATAGGATGTTTGATTTGGTACCTTGCTGACGTCTAGGCGCCTGGCTCCGACCAATTTCACGAGGAAATCGGCACTTCAACGGTAGGCGGTCGTCGTTCTCCTAATCCGATCCACGACTGAAATCACGATCCCTTCGTCAGTCTGCAAAACGTGACGAATGTTTCACGGACGGAATCTCCTCGTCGAGACAGTCGGAACAAGTCCGACGGCAGCGACAGGCGGCGGTGCGCGGCGGCGGGCGGCGGCGCAAGGGGGCGGCGGCCGAGAGGAGTAGAGAGGGAGGGAGGCGGCTTGCTCTAGGGTTTTGTGTAGTTATGTTGTTTGTAATGCAACCCTAGGGCCAATATATATAGAGGATACATGGGCTTGAACCGGTCCAATGGGCTTGGGTCGGGCACAGGCCCAGGGTGAACATTCGTTTCAAGTCCATCACCGTGGCTCCATCATAATCCCGATCGACGATCAGATCGGACCGATCTACACAGTTTACAAAACTGAGTATTATGATGCGAAAACAATTTTTCGGACCACCTAGTCCAAAATAGCAGTTTGGCCCCTGCAAGTTTCATGGACAGTCAAACTAGCCCAAACTTTAGGGAAATTGCATTTTGACCCCTGTTTAATTTTAGGAAGTCGCACTTCATCCTTCCTCCTCCTATGACTCAACAAATTGAGCTTAATTTCCGTGCGAGAATCGAGAAACCAGTATTTGTGACCCTCAATGGTTCAGGGATATAGCTAGCCGTGGGCCCACAACATGTGTGACTCCGAAACCACATTTTCGGACTAGCCCATCGAATCATGGTAAAGCGTCTAGCAACATCGCCCCATGATCCCCTATCACTGATAGTGCCTACAAGAACCAGTCGGTCATGGTTAGCGTACAGTACGGTCCTTTCAATACATATATCCCGATCAGATCAACGACCATTGGTAAATCGAGAGTCGCTAGAGATCCAATAACCAGCATACATCTCGGAGATCAAATAGTGACATCGCGTGTGTTACTAGGTAAACCCATTTACCTAAAACAGATCTAGTACTCTGGCCAGAGATTTATCACACTATTATCTCCTCAGATAGCATAGGATATCCACGCACAAAGGCGAGCGGTGAATCCTCGACAACAAAGCATCGACTCCTACATGCATCGGGACCTCACCCAATCCCGCCACCTGATGACCCCAACAGAGTCGGTAAACGGGTCAAAGTGAGGCACCTATCATGTAGAGTTTCAATGACGTTTCGAGTAGTGAGGGCTAATCTGTACAACCAAGACCTCGCACTTAATCCACTCGACAAATGGTAACCACTTGGAAAGTCCGAACGAGGGCAGTTCGATAGATCACCAGGTCACTATCCATCTGCATACTCAGAACATCACAATGTTCCATACCAATGAAACGTGGTACTTCACATCGCAGATGCTAGTCTCAAGCTCGGGCGGCCTTATCCTCATTTTGACGGCCCAATCGACTAGGAACGAGTTTAGAATACACAGTGACTATTAGATGTGTTTCATTATAGCCATCATATCCACTATCACATCTGACATACACTATGGTGCATTCTAGGTCTTTATCCAACGCAATTGTTAACATTATAAAATAATGAATATAAAGAATGCCATAAAAGAATACGAATTTCATAAATATATCGTTTACAAAGAGTCAACAAGAACCCACACGCCACAAGTTGGCTAGTTGGGCACCTACTCTAACAAGACGATGAGCGGATCCGAGATTCCGGGCCCTGTGAACCTCTGTTAATGTATAATGATAGATGATGAGCGGATTTGGGAGACCGGGCCCAGTGAACCTCTGTTAATGTGATGATGATGTAGGTCGGGTGAAACCGTCCGCCACGTATATTGGTTTACGATTGATCAATCGAACATGGTCCGCACTTCATGGATACGACTCACGAGTTTTTATGTTATGCCATGTCATGTCTTAATATGTATGATATACGATGACGATATGTTACGATTGATTGATGAACTATGTTTTACGATCACTCATGCACGCATGCTTTAAAGTTATATTACTATACGTATATGCTTGCATGCGATTTTATTTATGTACCTTGCTATTATTCAGATAGAGCATGCTGGACCTTTAAGCTCACTAGGTTTAAATGATGCAGGTGATGACCCTGCAGATTTTATGTCGGCCGGCGGTGAGGACCTCTGAGCGCCCGTCGCAGCTGTTGCCCTGTGACCACTATGACGTCTTCATTTTATGTTATGAAATAGTTTCAGATATTTCCTTTTTAGCCTTGTTCAGTTTTCCGCATTTTTATTTACTCTGATTTTCAAGGGAAAATAAATGATGTTATTTTTTTAGGTATTTATTCTATTTATGTTTTAAAGTAACGTTGAGAAAATGTTTTAAAAGGGGACGAGCCATACTTATAAAGATTGTCTATTCCGCACTTTAGTTTTAAAAAAAAATTCTAAAGTCTGGTGCATGCTGAGCTACACACTGGACAGTTTACAGTGAAGGAGCCTGAGTTGTGCTGAAGTCACTGTAGCCGTGAGCTGTCGAGTAGCGTGTATAAATACCCTCTCGTTGACCAACACTTAGTCATTTTTCCAGACCTACCCATTTCTTATATTCTTCGATATGCTTCCGAGAGATTTTCCCCAAACCCTAGCTACTGTTCACCCGTTTAGTAAATTCCAAATCACCGGAGTTTGATCGGTCAGTTGGGAGCGAGGGTACAGTGGTTGGAAACCCCTCTTTAAGACCGACGTATGGGTACTAGTTGAGATCATGCCATACATAATACTACCTATTGCCGAGGCATATGGCACACGTGTCATACTCTCTATCTCCTCATCAGTCTTTGGACACATAGACTTAGATAGAGTGACCCCGTGGCACATAGGTAGGTGTCCTCTCTTGGACTCTTTCATAGAGAACCGCTTAAGTATGGTATTGATGTAGGTGGCTTGGGTGAGTCCGAGCATCCTTTTCGATCTATCCCTATAGATCTGTATTCCTAGAATATAAGATGCTTCACCCATGTCTTTCATCGAGAATCTACTAGACAACCATACTTTTGTTGATTGCAACATTCCTACATCATTCCCAATGAGTAGAATGTCATCAACATAAAGTATAAGGAATGTCACAGCATTTTTAACTACCTTCTTATACACACATGGCTCCTCAGGATTCTTGATGAAACCAAATTCTTTAATTGTTTCATCAAATCTCAGGTTCCAACTTCTCGATGCTTGTTTGAGACCCTAGATCGATCTCTGAAGTTTGCATACTTTATGCTCACTTCCTACAGATGTGAAACCCTCAGGCTGCGTCATATAGATCTCTTCCTTAATGTTTCCATTAAGGAACACAGTTTTCACATCCATTTGCCATATCTCATAGTCGTACCATGCGGCTATGGCTAGTAGGATTCTAATTGACTTGAACATTGCGACTGGTGAGAAGGTTTCATCATAGTCAACACCTTGTCTCTGAGTGTAACCTTTCGCGACCAGTCGTGCCTTATAGGTCAGTAACTTTCCATTAGGCCCAAGATTTCTCTTGTATATCCATTTACACCCAATCGGAACTATTCCTTCGGGAGGATCAAAAAGAGTCCATACTTGGTTTGAATGCATAGAGTCAATCTCAGATTGCATTGCTTCAAGCCACAAATTAGAATCAGCATCGGAAATTGCCTCCTTGAATGTCCTTGGATCACATCCAACAGTTTGATCACTTTGATCATCTTCAAGGAGGAACCCATATCTAACAGGAGCCCTAGGAACCCTTCCAGATCTCCTAGGTGTGTCCATACCAAGTGTTGGCTCTTGAGGTGCGGGAGATTCACTTGGTACTTCAGTTGGTTCTCGAACCTCTTCGAGTTCTACTATCTTGCCTTTTCTATCAAGTAGAAATTCCCTTTCTAGAAAGGTGGCATTTCTAGAAACAAACACTTTCGTTTCATTGGATAGTAGAAGTAGTATCCAATAGAATTATTTGGATACCCAATGAAGTAACATAAGATGGATCTATTATCCAGCTTATCTCCCACTGTCTGCTTCACGTAAGCAGGACATCCCCAAATCCTCAAGTATGAGTATTTGGGTGGCTTTCCCATCCATATCTCATATGAAGTTTTATCCACCTCCTTGGTGTGGACATTGTTCAACAACATTACCGCCATTTTGAGCGCATAGCCAAAAAACGAGGTAGGAAGCTCAGTGAAACTCATCATAGATCAAACCATGTCCATCAAGGTTCGATTACGGCGCTTCGCTACACCATTGAGCTGTGGTGTGGCCGGAGGGGTCCACTGTGAGAGAATCCCATTCTCTTTAAGATAGTCTTGAAATTCGGTACTTAAGTATTCTCCACCTCGATTGGATCGAAGTGTTTTGATACTTTTCCCCAAATGATTTTCTACTTCAGCCTTGAATTCTTTGAACTTTTCAAAGGATTCAGACTTGTGCTTCATTAAGTACAAGTACCCATACCTAGAGTGATCATCGGTAAATGTGATGAAGTATGTATGACTGTACTTAGTACCAATGCTAAGTGGGCCACACACATCAGTATGGATCAAATCCAACAGGCCTTGAGCACGTTCAGGATTGCCCGTGAAGGGTTGTTTAGTCATTTTTCCCTTGAGACAAGACTCACAAGTCGGTAGGGAGTTAATATCTGACATATCAAACATGTCACTCCTAACCAACTTGTTCATCCTATTCAAGGAAACATGACCTAGCCTAGCGTGCCAAAGTTGTGCCGGGTTCAAGCTATATTTTTTCCTTTTAATAGTTGTTGTATGTGTTTCCACATCGCGAGTTGGAACTTCTTTTAATTTTAAGGTGTATAGATCGTTTTCGTGTTCCCCAATTCCAATCAAACATTCATTTTTGTATATATTGCAAATCGAATTGGCAAAATGAAAAGAATATCCATCACTATCAAGCATAGAAACATAATGATGTTCTTTATTAATTCGGGAACAAATAAAACGTTTCTCAATAACAAATTAAAATTTGAAGATAGAAACAAATAAACATCTCCTATAGCTACAGCAGCAACCCTTGCTCCATTGCCAAGCCTCAAGTGGGTCTCACCCTCTCTAAGACGTCGGCTTCTTGTCATTACCTACAAATCATTGCAGATATGAGATCCACATCCGGTATCAAGTACCCAAGAAGTCGAATTAAGAGACATATTTATTTTAATGTAGAACATACCTTTTGCAGTTCGCAACTGCTTGAGGTACTCCTTGAAGTTCCTCCTCCAGTGCCCAGGCTTGTGGCAGTGGTGGCAAACATCCTCAGATTTATTTGGCTTTGAAGTCCTTGCCTTTGGCTTCTTGGCGGGCTTTTCCTCCTTTGCAGGGACAGAACGCTTCTTGCCCTTGCGTTTGGGTCCCTTCTTTGCAGAGGAAGAAGAGCCCAAAAGGAGGACGGGCTTATCCTTCTTTGTGGTCCCCTCGAACACGACAAGCATGTTCACCACCTCTTCAAGGGTATCTTCCAGCTTGTTCATGTTAAAGTTGACCACAAAGGGGTCGAATGCAGCAGGGAGGGAGAGGAGAAGCAGATCCACAGACAGCTCATGTAGAAGTGTGATATCAAGGCCCACTAGCTTCTCAATGAGCCCAATCATACGAACCCCATGCTCGCGGACCGAAGTCCCCTCGCGCATGCGGCTCGTCATGAGCTCCTTGACAGTAGTGAACCTCTCAGTCTGAGAGTTCTCCCCATACAGCTCCTTGAGATGAAGGTGTATGCCAGCAGCATACTCCGTCTTCTCAAAACTCCGATGCATTTCATTAGACATCGATGCTATCACATAACACCGTGCCTTAAGCTCGTCGTCCCACCATTTGTACAGCTTTTCCAGTTCCTCAGGACTGGCATCGGCAGGGGCTTCCTTCGGAGGGGTCTTCTCTAGCGTGTATAGAAGTTTCTCCGAAGCCAAGACAATCTTGAGGTTTCGAAGCCGATGCATTTCATTAGACATCGATGCTATCACATAACACCGTGCCTTAAGCTCGTCGTCCCACCATTTGTACAGCTTTTCCAGTTCCTCAGGACTGGCATCGGCAGGGGCTTCCTTCGGAGGGGTCTTCTCTAGCGTGTATAGAAGTTTCTCCGAAGCCAAGACAATCTTGAGGTTTCGAAGCCAATTTGGTAGTTCAAACCAGTTAACTTGTTGCTATCCAGTATAGCAGCAAGTGAATTTTTGATTGAAGACATGATAATAGCAGTTTATACTAAAAGGAAAACAGACATGCATTACTAACTGCTCATGAAAAACGCTAAGACATAAAACATGGTCATTTAGTTTTATGAATTACCCTCCCACTATTTTAACGATTTCACCACCCTCTAATGAAATCGAGAAAGCAAGTTTCCTTAGTGGGTACACAGAGTCCAATCAAGAAATCATGGTCCCGAATAATATCAGCCAACCATGATCCTCAAAAGGTAGAGCCCAATTGCAACAGGTGCAACCTCCATGTATTTACCTCATGTCCAGTAAGGGCCCAATAATATGACGCCGATTACTATCACGTGTCAAGATGACCCATCAAGGTTGAGTTGTGATGGACGGTCCCCTTAACGTCCCCAATAATATGAGCCAACGTTAAAGGGAGTTCCAACCAACTCACATCGAGTGTCAATGACGTGTACAGCTTTCCGGCATACATAACCCCCTCAATAATATGAGCCGGGCCATGTATACGGGTAGCATCGACGTACACTCATTGTTGATGGAAGGTAGGAAATTTTAAACAATATTTAAATTCCCTTAGTTTATCGAATAAACTTTTAATCTTGATATAAATTTTAAATCAAATTTAAAATGAGGGATTTTAATTTTGAAATTTGGTCTCAATAATTTTAAATCAAATTCAAAATCGCGGATTCAACAGATATATATCACGCATATATAATTGGGATGATCGATAAGCGAGAGCTATGCGATCCGTGGTTGACAAGCACGGATCTAGGTCCAATCCTAGGTGACATGCAGTATGCAAATGCAATCCTATTACATAAGCTTCCAGTTTTACAAATCTTCGGTCTTCAGTATCTTTGATAATCATTTCCACCATCTTCAAATTCATCCTCCCACTAAGTCTAATATTTACATTTAAATAACCATGACAAATAGGGATACAATTTTAAAGGGGTGGGAACGGGCCATAAACCAGACCCACTTTGAAAATGATATCTACAATATTACAACCAAAAATTTGTACAACCTAGCATACACCTAACACATTGGGCATTGCTCTCTATCATCCCAAATAATATCAATTCGATTAATTGACATAAAAAAATAATCAAATCAAATTTGATATAATCCAACAAAATCGCATTATATATATAAAATCATATTTTATAAATAAAATCTTATTTTGTTATTTTCAATTGCATCAAATTGGGCTTAGAACAATTTTAGGTCCAAAATCTCAAAGATTTCAAAAATTAATTTTGGTCCGACCAAAAGGGCCCAACATCAAATATTGGCCCGAAAACCCCTCGGGCCGACCGGGACAGGCCCAAAAAAACCCTAGAAGTCAAAAACAACCGTCGCATCGCATCCTCGGAGCCGCCGCCGCCCGCACGCGTGCAGCCACCATGCCGCACGCCGTGCGCGCCACCGTGCGCAACGTGTGCGCACGGGGGCGGCCACCTGCACGACCAGTTCGCGCAGGTGGGGTGGCGGTGTCGCGCGCCACCATGCGCGACAACCGCGCACGGATGCCGGCCAGTGGGCGGTGGTGGCGCGCACCACCGTGCGCAATATGCGCGCAAGGGTGCCGGCCAGTGGGCGGCGGTGTCGCGCGCCACCATGAGCGACATGCGTGCACGGGCACCGGCCAGCGGGCGCGGCGCTCGCCGCACGCTGCGCGCACAATCGCACGCATCCCGACGTGAATCGCGCGCGGCAGTTGCGAACGTCGTGCACGACAGGCGCGCGGTGGCGTGCGGCAACGTGCACGGCGGTGGCGCGACGGCGGCCGGAAAAAAATATTTTTTTTTAAATTTAGAGATTTGATGCAATATAGGTACAATAAATGTATTGACAGATCCGAGCCAAAGCTCTGATACCACTGTTGGCGCTGCGGCGGATCCGGATCCCGCTCCCGGGGCGCAGCGAAAGATTTCAAAATTTTTGCACCGGAACGATCAATACATAACAAATACATCAAATAAACATACATAGGATGTTTGATTTGGTACCTTGCTGGCGTATAGGCGCCTGGCTCCGACCAATTTCAAGAGGAATCGGCACTTCAACGGTAGGCGATCGTCGTTCTCCTAATCCGGTCCACGACTGAAATCACGATCCCTTCCTCAATCTGCACTAGAAACGTGAAGAATGTTTGACGTACGGAATCTCCTCGTCGAGACAGTCGGAACAAGTCCGACGGCAGCGACAGGCGGCGGTGCGCGGCGGCGGGCGGCGGCGCAAGGGGGCGGCGGCCGAGAGGAGTAGAGAGGGAGGGAGGCGGCTTGCTCTAGGGTTTTGTGTAGTTATGTTGTTTGTAATGCAACCCTAGGGCCAATATATATAGAGGATACATGGGCTTGAACCGGTCCAATGGGCTTGGGTCGGGCACAGGCCCAGGGTGAACATTCGTTTCAAGTCCATCACCGTGGCTCCATCATAATCCCGATCGACGATCAGATCGGACCGATCTACACAGTTTACAAAACTGAGTATTATGATGCGAAAAATTTTTTTCGGACCACCTATTCCAAAATAGCAGTTTGGCCCCTGCAAGTTTCAAGGATAGTCAAACTAGCCCAAACTTTAGGGAAATTGCATTTTGACCCCTGTTTAAATTTAGGAAGTCGCACTTCCATCCTTCCAACTCCTATGCTCAACAAATTGAGCTTAATTTCCGTGCGGGAATAAAGAAACCAGTACTTGTGTGACCCTCAATGGTTCAGGGATATAGCTAGCCGTGGGCCCACAACATGTGTGACTCCGAAACCACATTTTCGGACTAGCCCATCGGATCATGGTAATGCGTCAGCAACATCGCCCCATGATCCCCTAGGTATCACTGATAGTGCCTGCAAGAACCAGTCAGTCATGGTTAGCGTACAGTACGGTCCTTTCAACACATATATCCCGATCAGATCAACGACCATTGGTAAATCGAGAGTCGCTAGAGATCCAATAACCAGCATACATCTCGGAGATCAAATAGTGACATCGCGTGTGTTACTAGGTAAACCCATTTACCTAAAACACATCTAGTACTCTGGCCAGAGATTTATCACACTATTATCTCCTCAGATACCATAAGATATCCACGCACAAAGGCGAGCGGTGAATCCTCGACAACGAAGCATCGACTCCTACATGCATCGGGACCTCACCCAATCCCGCCACCTGATGACCCCAACAGAGTCGGTAAACGGGTCAAAGTGAGGCACCTATCATGTAGAGTCTCAATGACGTTTCGAGTAGTGAGGGCTAATCTGTACAACCAAGACCTCGGACTTAATCCACTCGACAAATGGTAACCACTTGGAAAGTTCGAACGAGGGCAGTTCGATAGATCACCAGGTCACTATCCATCTGCATGCTCAGAGCATCACAATGTTCCCTACCAATGAAACGTGGTACTTCACATCGCAGATGCTAGTCTCAAGCTCGGGCGGCCTTATCCTCATTTTGACGGCCCAATCGACTAGGAACGAGTTTAGAATACACAGTGACTATTAGATGTGTTTCATTATAGCCATCATATCCACTATCACATCTGACATACACTATTATGCATTCTAGGTCTTTATCCAACGCAATTGTTAACATTATAAAATAATGAATATAAAGAATGCCATAAAAGAATACTAATTTCATAAATATATCGTTTACAAAGAGTCAACAAGAACCCACACGCCACAAGTTGGCTAGTTGGGCACCTACTCTAACAAGACGATGAGCGGATCCGAGATTCCGGGCCCGGTGAACCTCTGTTAATGTATAATGATAGACGATGAGCGGATTTGGGAGCTCGGGCCCAGTGAACCTCTGTTAATGTGATGATGATGTAGGTCGGGTGAAACCGTCCGCCACGTATATTGGTTTAAGATTGATCAATCGAACATGGTCCGCACTTCATGGATACGACTCACGCGTTTTTATGTTATGCCATGTCATGTCTTAATATGTATGATATATGATGACGATATGTTACGATTGATTGATGAACTATGTTTTACGATCACTCATGAACGCATGCTTTAAAGTTATTTTACTATACATATATGCTTGCATGCGATTTTATTTATGTACCTTGCTATTATTCAGATAGAGCATGCTGGGCCTTTAGGCTCACTAGGTTTAAATGATGCAGGTGATGACCCTGCAGATTTTATGTCGGCCGGCGGTGAGGACCTCTGAGCGCCCGTCGCAGCTGTTGCCCTGTGACCACTATGACGTCTTCATTTTATGTTATGAAATAGTTTCAGATATTTCTTTTATTTTTGTTCAGTATTTCTGTACTTTTATTTACTCTGATTTTTAAGGAAAAAGGAATGATGTGATTTTAGAGATATTTTTTTTATTTATGTTTTAAAGTAATGTTGAGGAAAAATGTTTTAAAGGGGACGAGCCATACTTTTTAGTTTATTTATTCCGCTCATGATTTAATAAAAAAGAAAAGAAATTTCTAGAGTCCGGTTCGTTTCATTTGAGGTCTATGAGCTGAGTTGATATGGTATCATTGTAGCTATAATCTGCTGGAATGTGGTCTGTAGGGAGCGTGAGCTGTTGAGTTCGAGAGCTGGTCTATCCGTGTGTGTGCATGCTGAGCTACACACTGGACAGTTTACAGTGAAGGAGCCTGAGCTGTGCTGAAGTCACTGTAGCCGTGAGCTGTCGAGTAGCATGTATAAATACCCTCTCGTTGACCAACACTTAGTCATTTTTCCAGACCACCCATTTCTTATATTCTTCGATATGCTTCCGAGAGATTTTCCCCAAACCCTAGCTACTGTTCACCCGTTTAGTAAATTCCAAATCACCGGAGTTTGATCGGTCAATTGGGAGCGAGGGTACAGCGGTTGGAAACCCCTCTTTAAGATCGACGTATGGGTACCAGTTTGGAGATAGGGGAAGGCCGGACGGAGGAGATCGCAGAGAAGTGTCTGAGCTGCATGTCACGATTTTCGGTCGTGTTGAGCTCTGGTTCAGATTTGAGCTCCCTGGTGGTTGCTGCGAGCTATTGGCCTTGAGCAGTTGGCCAAGTGGAGCAGGAGGTGTATTCTGCTGACAGCCATGAGCTTGTGCTGAGGTAGTTTTCCAAGATCTGCGTAAGGTACGAATTGAGATTATGTTTTACAGCTTGGGATAAGAATGTGAGCATAGAGTCTGTAGTCTGAACTGCCTTATCTGGTTGTGTATATGCTGGGTGTGATTTCTGTTATGCTTGTTCTGAGTAGCCGAGCTGATTCTGCTGTATAATGGTTGTTGTGTCTAAGTTGTTTATGTGCAGTGTTCTGTTATGTGTGCGCTGAGTTGTGCTATGCAAGATGATTCTATGTTGTCTACGGGCTGTGTTGCCATATTTTCCCTGCGTGTGCTGGCATTCCACGCTGGTCTGTTATTGTTATGTTTTGACTATGTGCTGATTTTCCTAGTCGTGTATAGCATGAGGATGCATGAACTGATATGTTATGTTTTGCTGTGCTGATTGCATTTGTTTATCGTATTATTTTGCATGAGCTTGCTGATACTGCATACTGTCATAGCATTTTGAGCCTGCTTTCTTGAGAACCTGGTGATGATGTGATAGTACCGTGGTCTCGACTCCCCGTTGTGATGATTGGTGTCGCCATGAGGTATAGCGGGTGATTTCCCTTCCCTCAGAGAGCTGAAAAACACTAGTCGGGTTGAGTCTGAATGGGTTTACGGGTACTGCTGTGAGGTGACTGGGTAATGCCCTCACCCCTCATACGTGTAGTGGCCACTGTTGTTGGTTGACTGGCCGACTGAGACGTCATGCCTGGAGTTCTCCGTTGTTTTTGATTGGCCGGCTGAGACGTCGTGCCTAGGAGTCTTTCACTGAGTCGTGATTGCCAGCTGAGTCACTGTGCTTGTTGCCGATGAGCCTTGGTATCCCATCATGCATTGCACGACACATGTTTCATGCTTTATTTGATAGCTGTTGATGATTTGCTCTTCGTACTGAGGTTTGACCTCATTTGTTCTCCCTTGGGGCTGATTTGGCCGTGTGTTGGCCATTGCAGACCTTTTTCAGGTAGTCAGCTGTTCCGTGAGTTGTGACAGCTGGTGCAGTCCCAGGTGTGAGTTCCCAGTTATATATGTATATATATATATATATATGCTATATCGAGTCATTGCCAGGGGATGCCCTGTGTAGTTGTTTGTACTTGACTTGATTGAGTTGCATGTATATTTGCTGTAGTAGTTGTTGTTGCTGCGGCTTTTGAGTCAAAGCCCTATTTTGAGTATGAACTTATGTTGAATGTTATATTTTCAGTCAGGCCGAAAAAGAAAAATTTTACCCGCTTTTAAGCTTTCGTGTTTTTGCGTGTTTTAGCTGTGTTTAGACCACCGGGCCTGACAATAAATCAGTCTGCTGTAAAACAGATTGGACACGAGATTTGTTTTTGAAAGTTCAAAGGCAGCACCTTCACGTCTCCCATTCTTCGAAACTGGAAGGTTTCACTAGAAGATTTTGATTTATACAACATCTGTACAAACCCACCTCAGATGGGACTTAACCATTGTCCAACCGAGACTCCTAGGATTAAAACTGTGCATTTTTTTAACGTCTCTGTGCAAAGACGATAGTACTAAGTTTTACATCTTCGTGTCAAGGAAACTTTGTAAGATTTGAATTACATTCACTCATCTAGTCTGATTCACTCAGATCTCGTATATTATGAGCTAATGTGTGTGTTTGTGAGGATTAATCTTTTTCATCTCAGCTGTCAGGCCCGATGCGCTAAATCAATTAAGAGCACATAAACCATCATCGAAAACCAGCAAGGCCAAGCAGACTCAGCTGGCACTCAACCACATAAGTTCACTCAAATAGGCAAGTCAGATCATATGTAATACACGAGTTGAAATATTCTCAAGCTGATATTAAAGCTACTAAATCAAGCTCAATTCGTACCTTCCTCTGAGCAGCTAATACCTCAACAGATCACAGAAGCTCACAACCAGTTGCTCACGAATGAGAACACAGCTCCTACAACCTGCTCATATCTGCTGCTCTACTAGCTTACAAAAAACTCAACAGAAACTGCGAAAGCTCAAATCTGTCAAGACATTAAACAAATCCGCTCAAATATGAGCTCATTCAACTTATGACCTAAAGCCTCGTAGCCATCAGCTACCTCAAATCTATAGAGCACTATCCAGCTCTAAATCGAAGCTTAGAACAAGAAGAATTCACTTACCCAGCGCTCAAAAGAACGGAGGAACTACTGGTCAGTATATCGTGAAGATATTAGAACACTGCAACTACTTCGCACTTCCTCGAAAACCCGATCCAAGTCTCCAAAATGGTACAAATCAAAAGATCTAGAGAAGATGAGCTCGGCGCAACCAACCTTGCTCCAAACGGCGGTGTAAATCGACGGCAATCGAGAGAAATAGGGTGCGATGAACAGTAAGGGTTTGAGGAAAAGATATAAGTCGATAGCTCTCGGGGGAAGAAGATAAGGAATATCGGGTCTCGAATTCGCTAACTATTGGTCAAAACACATATATATATTCTCCAGTCAATGCTACAGTGCCACCGACAAAATCAGATCTGAGCACTTAACCAGCCTTGACTCCTCTACCCTAACCAAATCTGATTACTACCAAACGACGTCGCACCGGGGTCCAGCTCTCATCAAATCTGATGCTCTCTAAACAACATCGCATCTATCACACTCAGCCAGCGCCAAATCTGGTATACGCCACATGACATCGTATCGCTTACACTCAACCCGCGTCTACCTGGGTAATTCAAAACGACATCGTTTTGTCTCCCGCTCAAGACAACACACTCATTCGCACAAGGGTCAGATCTGGACACCCAGATCTTACTCAAATATGAAACAACGAACAGGCCTACTCAAACCGCGAACCAAACCAATCGTCACAGCTCCTCTAATTCACTCGCGCGGGGTATTCTCCAAATATGAACTCCAGCTGCTCCCGATACACCAAATCTGCCCGCATCTAAAGCTGATTTCAACGAACAGCTTTGACCAGTTCTCCTAGGCTGGATACCCGATAGTTCATAAGGAACATTTCTCCGATTAAATCCTCATTCTGATCTAATTTCCTCAAACATCTTACGAGATTAAATCTGGCTATTTCCACAAATCTGTTCGTAGCACAACACTAATTAAATCGATTAATTATAGTCCTCACATCAGCTCTCACATACCACCTCACAAACTGTCGTTTTCTTCATGATCTTCATTTCAGCTAGATGATGTCCGCTGCTGGTGCACAACTGATATCTTCTTTTCTTTTTCAAACCAGCACTCTATGCACTCATGCAGCTATGAGTCTCTCGCCCTCTCTCCAGTTCTTCGTCGTCATTTCAGCTTGTACATATATAGCCTCTAATCTATTATGAACGTTGGATACAAGTTTCCAGCCGTTTGAAAAAGGCTTCTGTAAAGTTTCTGACATTATGCACTGAGGCTATTTATTATCTTTGCCTGCTCTAAACTGATGTTTTGTTGTATACTGCAAATCAATTTGAATCTCTTCTTTCAATCTTGAATTAATCTGTTCAAATTGATTTGCCCCTCTGAGCTGGTAGCCTATGCTAATCCGATCTGAACTATGTTGTTATATGTTTTGTTCAATAAGCTCCTCTTCTAATATGAACTGATCTAATGCTAAACTTCGACCTGATCTATACAAGGAATTACACTTCTTTTGTTCATTAACTGCTCTTCGTATCTGTTCATTCTGTTATGTTCGTATCTGATCAATTATGCTCTTAATCTAACTGTACGATGTTCTTAACTGAACTTTTCTGTTGGACCGCTTTGATCAGTTTATGTTCTGCTTACATCTGAACTGATCTGTTCGACACACTTCTCTTCTTCATCTGAACTACTCTGATCTATTTTGCTCTGTTCTGTTCGAAAACTCTTGATCTGTTCTGTTCTATACTGATGCACTCGAATCTGAACTATTCTCTCCTTCTATGTTCTGTTCTGTATTGATTCGCTCTTCTCAAACTGATCTCATCTGAACTGTTATGTATTGTTCTGATCTAATCTGCTCTGAAATGTTCTCTACATACTTACTCCTCTGACCTGAATTGCACTGTACTATTTTGATCTAATCTACTTGGAACTATTGTGAACATATTACCTACTCTAATTTGAACTCCTCTATTCTATTCTTTTCTCACTGTGCTTGCTCATTGAACTGGTCTACTCTTCCAAATGAACTTGCTATTGCTAACTGAACTGGTCGACTCTTCTTCTCAACTGAGCATAATTCTTCTGTTTATGTTGCATAGTTCTTCAAATGATCTGGTCAGCTCTAGTCTGATCTGCATCCATCTTAGATCTGCACACTCACATAAACCGTTAGAACATAAGAGCAAGATTCATGTTCATCAAAATTACAATCTGATATGTTTCCAAATCCAACAATCTCCCTCTTTTTGATTAACACAACACTTAGAAAAACAGAATATGAACTTAAAACAGTTTTCAAAATATTTCTCCCCCTTTGTTGGGAATAAAAAAGGTTAAGAAAGCTTGTATCCCCATGAATATTTAAAATAAAACTCCTCCTGAAACACAACACGGGATTCTCAACTTCGAAAAGAAAACATTTTGCAGGGACAACAATTTAAAGAAAACAGAACGCACGAATATGAGTTTTAAAAAACTATCATATGCTACAAAAAGCTTTTAAAACATTTAAAACATGTTGTAGCACATATTTGAATTTTGCAAAGAAATAAGTTTAGAAAAAACTGACAGAGCACGTTATTTTTCAAAACCAAAAAAGTGCTACTGATTTTCACATTTACAGAGATTAAGAGATAAATAATAATCGAATTAACATAATGTTTCATTTTTCTATTTTTTCCCTTGTTCAGTAGTTCAAGAAATTGAAAATTTCATTGTAATATCAAACAGATAAGCCCACAACCAAAGATTATGATCTCACAATAATCTTTTCTCACCTTGTTCAACGAACACAACGTACACATACAGATCCCTTCTCAAATGATCTGTGTAAGCTTGATAGAAGATATTCACTCTAATTCGAAAATCATAACTCCCCCTAACTTCATAATATGAGCTTAAAAACATTTTAAAAACCTTTAAAAATTTTGTAGCACGAAATGTTCGATTTAAAATATTCTTTCAAAAACAACCTGATCTGATACCACTTGTTCAGATTTTCCGGACCAAATACTGATAACAGCACAGAGGATAAAATCTGTGATACCACTTATTAGGAACGTAAACTGGACCAGATTGCTTTTGTGCTGGAGGGAAAACTAGGAGTAGGACAGCACGCTGACTTGTATCGTGATGGCTTAAAAGCAAGATCACGTGAGAATAAAGAAGTAAGTTGAGGAGCATGACTCTTCTTGGTCGAAATTCACAGGAGCGAAAATAAGACAAAAGAAAATCTTTAATGTTGAGAGAAATTTATTAAATCGAACAAGCATAATAAGGACACCAAACATGCAGAAACTTGGTGTATTTTCCATGCAAATCAGAAGGCAATTTTCAAGAATATCCTCAAAATTAACTTCAAAATTTCAATCTTCCAATAGAATACAACAGTAAGCATATTGGATGACATAATTCAAATATAGCAAAATTCTGGAGCAAGAAGTACTCAAAATGAACATAGATATACATTTGACAACAATATATGAGGTCCTCATAAATTTCCAGTTCAAGCTCACAAAATTTATACTTCTTTATTTCTAACTCTCCTCAAGGTTAAGCATGAAATTTACAAATTTAAGAACACGAATTGACTACAAGGCCAAATAAGTTTTAGATTTTTTTGGTTCAAACTAGAGTAGCCAACATGCTTCATCTTCTTTCTTTTCATGACTTGGTAACTCCCACACTAAGAAGACTTTATTTTGGGTCTTTTAGATAGATTTTTCCAAACATGTATCAATCATTCTCTTTTTAATAATCTCCACATACGGGTTGATAGCTCACACTCTAAGAAAACCTTCAATTGGGCTTGTTAGGTAGCTTTTTCCAACCATTTTTCTTCCAAATCAGACACAAACTCCATTCAAAACATATACTATCTTTTCTTTCCTTTTTGTACATAGAAGTTAAATTGGCCATAATTAATTCCTAATTCACAAGAAAATCATAAGATAAATCAAGCCAGAGATATCAATAAGAATTCTCAAAAATATGTGATCACCTCATACCCATCTCGATTCAAGATAGATCTCAACTTTCTAAAATATTTAGCTCAAATCTTATATATATATGATACCCCCGAATACCACCTCGGTACCCGACGACCGAGCTGCACGCTCCAGATGCCGAACTACGCCAAGAGCTCGGGAGGATTACCCGAGGACTTACACTCAGATCGGGAGAGATTCCCAAGGAGAAGGCCATGCCTCCGAGAGTACCACAAGTACGTCTCTCTCTCTTTAGACTCTGATACCACCAGGAATCACGGAGACAATCTCGCTCAATATAATCATCAATCTAGGCGTAATCTCCGCCAGGAAAAGTGCCTCAGCGCATCGCACGTCGAGCAGAGAGTTCCAGCACCGGGTAAGGTGCTAACTCCACCGCCTAGCCCCTCTATAAATACCCAGGTACGCTCCATTATGCATACATTCACACATTCACTCACTCCTAGCTCAAACTCGCTCTCTTTTTGCTCTCACGCATCCTGTCTGACTTAAGCATCGGAGGGGACTCATCGAACACACTTCTGGTGCCCTCTGACCTGTTATCTGTGGCTGTAGGTGTTTTGAAGGCATCGATCTGATAGGATCAATAGGATCGAAAGTATAAGCAAAATAAGACCAGGAGTTCAGAAAAGGGGGGGGGGGAGGTTGAATGAACTCCTTTGATTTTTCTATTTCAAATCCTTTTAAGAACGATTTTACAAGCCTGTCTCTACTCAAAGCTGAATGACCAGCTTAGAGGATCTCAGTTCTAATCTGTTTTCTCGTTTAAAAATATAGTGCGAAAATAAACCGATTAAACAGTGAACAGTAATAAAATAACGATGTACGTAATTAAATAGAGAGGGTCAAGAGTTTGTTTCTGGAAGTTCGGATCTCAAAATCCTACGTCTCCCCTTCTTCATTTTCAGGAAGGTTCCACTAGAAGACTTTGATGGTTACAGCGTCTGCAAACACCAACTCACTTAAGCCTCGCTTAATGTGAACTCCTAGCAAC
Organism: Dorcoceras hygrometricum; assembly: GCA_001598015.1. Taxonomy (NCBI): domain Eukaryota; kingdom Viridiplantae; phylum Streptophyta; class Magnoliopsida; order Lamiales; family Gesneriaceae; genus Dorcoceras; species Dorcoceras hygrometricum. The sequence continues at coordinate 216,540 of KQ988017.1, forward strand.
CAAATACAATGCAGACTCCTCTGCTGATTACAAACAAACGTACTTTTAGAAATGCTTGATGTAGCAAGTTCTTTACAGACTCTGATCTGAATATATCAACAAATACAACACAATCAGAGTTTGTAAAACTTCTAGTTTCTTATAAAATAAGACTCATTTTCTAATGTAAACCAGAAGGAAATCTTGAAGGTTAAGAACTGAAAATCTTCAAGGATTGTTCTTCGAGATTGAGAGCTGGGATTAAGTCGGAAGGATAAGCGCAAGGAAGAAGAAGCCACTCTGCTTGAGCCACTTCATCTATATATAGATATCCATCTTTAATGGTCATTAAATGACCCAGTAGACACAAACCTTGTTTGAAATCCTTTATCCTACCGAGCATGAATTGCACCATTAATGTTGTATTGAGGTTTGTTGGCTGTTGTCAGAGCTTAGTAGACTTTATACCAGAAATGGTAAACATCGACTGTACCAACTATGCGTTCTGTACAATATACTCTAAATAGCTCTGATCTTGAATAACTTTAATCCAGCTTGTCTAAAGGCTTTATATGCTTTTAATCTTGATCATTGAATCCTCTGAAACAAATAGCTGTTAAGATCTGAAGCTGTGATCTGAAATATGTGTCTGAGCTGCAATCTTCTTCGCTCTGAACTGGAATCAGCTCTAAGTTGTTTCGTATATATCAGCTTCAAGATCTTTCTCTTTTACGAATTCTTCCCTTCTTCTCTCTTTATCCATATCTTCATCTGATCTGAAATCCCTCTCTACGAATAATATCTGTTTTCGCTGCTGTTAAGATCTGAGCTGCAAAGACCAAACGAAAATATTACTAACCCTGTTCTGTTCTTAGAGGCCTCTGATCTGGTCTGATCTGTAGAATTATAGAAGCCTCTGAACTGAACTGATATGCTCTGATATTATCTGTTATGCTTTGATCTGATCTCTTATAGAAGCCTCTGAACTAAACTGATACGCTCTGATCTGAAACACTCTAATCTGATCTGTAAGAGACGCCTTAATCGGTTAAGTTCTTAACCCGATTTCTTATAGTCTAAATCCGATAGCCTTAAATTCAGTTCTTTATCTTGTTTGTGTTATCACCAAACCTTATAATTTTATCTTAACAATTTCTCCCTTTTTGGTGATGACAAAACTTAGCAGCTTACGACTTAAAAAGAGATAAAATAAATTGCTCCAAGTCTTTGCTATATTTTCAATTAGAACGGCTAAGTACAAGAGCTTTGTACAAGAACTGAATTAGAAAAACTCAAGAAAACCAACGACTAAAACCAATACTTCTGCTCCCTCTTCCTTTGTATGGTCTTCCTGTTAGAGTAGATGCCCAACTAGCCAACTTATGGCGTGTGGGTTTTATTGACTCTTGTACAAACGATCTTTATATATGATAATCGCAATTTCTTATATGGCATTCTTTACTTTCATTATGTGTGTAATGATTTACAATTGTGTTGAGTAAAGACCTAGAATACACTGAAGCGTATGTTAGATGTGATAGTGGGTATGACGGCTATCATGAAACACATCTAATAGTCGCTGTGTACTCTAAACGTGTTCCTAGTCGATTGGGCCGTCAAAATGAGGATAAGGCCGCCCGAGTTCGAGACTAGTATCTGCGATGCGAAGTACCATGTTTCATTGGTAGGGAACATTGTGATGTTCTGAGCATGCAGATAGATAGTGACCTGGTGATCTATCGAACTACCCTCCTTCGGACTTTCCAAGTGGTTACCATTTGTCGAGTGGATAAGTCCGAGGTCTTGGTTGTACTGATTAGTCCTCACGACTCGAAACATCATTGAGACTCTACATGATAGGCGTCTCACTTTGA
>KQ988017.1:219322-229853 GCA_001598015.1 Dorcoceras hygrometricum
CACCACTGCTACAAGGCTGGGCATTGGAGGAGGAACTGCAAGGAGTACCTCGAGCAGTTGCGAACTGCAAAAGGTATGTTCTATATTGAAATAAATATGTCTCTTAATTCAACTTCTTGGGTACTTGATACCGGATGTGGATCTCATATCTGCAATGATTTGCAGGTGATGACAAGAAGTCGACGTCTTAGAGAGGGTGAGACCCACTTGAGGCTAGGCAATGGAGCAAGGGTTGCTGCAGTAGCTATAGGGGATATTGTTTTATTTCTGTCTTCAAATTTTAAGTTGTTGTTGCGAGACGTTTTTTTTGTTCCTGAATTGATTAAAAACATTATTTCTATTCCTATGCTTGATAGAGATGGATATTCTTGTATGTTTGCTAATTCGATTTGCAATATTTACAAGAATGAATGTTTAATTGGAATTGGGGAACGCATAAACGATTTGTACACCTTAAAATTAAAAGACGTTCAACTCGCGATGTCGAAACACACACAACAACGATTAAACGGAAACACGATAACTTAAACCCAGCACAACTTTGGCACGCTAGGCTAGGTCACATTTCCCTAAGCAGGATGAACAAGTTGATTAGGAGTGAACTGTTTGATCTGTCAGACATCAACTCTCTACCGACTTGTGAATCCTGTCTGAAAGGAAAGATCCCAAGCAACCCTTCAAGGGCAAGGGTGAACGTGCCCAAGGCCTATTGGATTTGATCCATATTGATGTGTGCGGCCCATTTAGTATCGGTACTAAATACGGTCACACATACTTCATCACCTTTACCGATGATTACTCTAGGTATGGGTACTTGTACTTGATGAAGTACAAGTCTGAATCCTTTGAAAGGTTCAAGGAATTCAAGGCTGAAGTAGAAAATCAGTTAGGCAAGAGTATTAAGGCACTTCGATCTGATCGAGGTGGTGAATACTTAAGTACTGAGTTTCAAGATTATCTGAAAGAGAATGGGATTCTCTCACAGTGGACTCCTCCGGCCACATCACAACTCAATGGTGTAGCGGAGCGTCGTAATCGGACCTTGTTGGACATGGTTCGATCTATGATGAGCTTCACTGAGCTTCCGACCTCGTTTTGGGGCTTTGCGCTCGAAACGGCGGTAATGTTGTTGAACAATGTCCACACCAAGGCAGTGGATAAGACTCCGTATGAGATATGGATGGGCAAACCGCCCAATTACTCATTTATGAGGATTTGGGGATGTCCTGCTTACGTGAAGCAGACAGTGAGAGATAAGCTGGATACGAGATCCATCTTATGCTACTTCATTGGCTATCCAAAGAATTCCATTGGATACCTTTTCTACTGTCTCAGCGAGACAAAAGTGCTTGTCTCTAGGAATGCCACCTTTATGGAAAGGGAATTTCTACTTGATAGAAAGGGCAGAATAGTAGAACTCGAAGAGGTTCGAGAACCAATCGAAGTACCAAGTGAATCTCCTGCACCTACTGAGCCAGTACCAGATATGGTCGCACCTAGGAGATCCGAAAGGATTCCTAGAGCTCCAGAGAGATATGGTTTTCTCCTTGAAGATGATCAGGGTGATCAAGTTGTTGGATCTGATCCAATAACTTTCAAGGAGGCAATTTCCGATGCTGATTCTAATTTGTGGCTTGAAGCAATGCAGTCTGAGTTTGACTCGATGCATGCTAACCAAGTTTGGACTCTCGTCAACCCTCCCGAAGGAATCGTTCCTATTGGGTGCAAATGGGTGTACAAGAGGAAACTTGGGCCTGATGGTAAGGTAATGACCTACAAGGCACGACTGGTCGCGAAAGGTTACACTCAAAGGCAAGGTGTTGACTATGATGAAACCTTCTCACCAGTCGCAATGTTCAAGTCAATTAGAATATTGTTAGCCATAGCCGCATGGTACGACTATGAGATATGGCAAATGGATGTGAAAACTGCGTTCCTTAATGGAAACATTAAGGAAGAGATCTATATGACGCAGCCTGAGGGTTTCACATCTGTAGGAAGCGAGCATAAGGTATGCAAGCTTCAGAGATCGATCTACGGTCTCAAACAAGCATCGAGGAAGTTGGAACCTGAGATTCGATGAAACAATTAAGGAATTTGGTTTCATCAAGAATCCCGAGGAGCCAGTGTCTATAAAAAGGTAGTTAAAAGCGCTGTGACGTTCCTCGTACTTTACGTTGACGACATTCTACTCATTGGGAATGACGGAAAATTGGTTTCCGGCCAACTCGACGTGGAGAATCCGTTCGTGCTGATCTCGTCAGGGCTTCTAGTGCAGCGTGACGAAGGAGTCTCGGATCTGGTCGTGGACCGGATTGGCGATAATCTACCGCAATCTACCGAGAAGAGCCGGATTATTGTAATCACGGTTGGAGCCAGGCACAAGTGCCAGCGAGGTAACATGCTAAACATCCTATGAATGTCGTAGAATGTTATTTTTTCTTCGTATTGATCGCCTCCCGGTTCTATGTTTATTGTTCTTCCGCTGCCTGGCCGGGGGGCGGATCCGGATCCCCAACACTTCCTCCATCCTTAGAAGGTTCATTGCTGCTTCAACCTCTAGGTCTGCTTCGATATTCAGGCTGCGGACCAATACTAATATCTTCCCCTTTTTTCTCATGCCCTCTATTGATATAGGCAATGATTTCTGAAAGTTGAGCACGAAGAGTAGTAATGCTCTCCTGAGTTTCCAAACGGAATGCGATCATTTCTTGAGTCAAAAGCAGCCTTCTGAATCTATACCTCCCGTCGAATGTCATTGATTAGAGCCCTAAAGACCATTTCCTGACGTGCGGTAGATTGTGCAAGAGCGATCTCAAGTACAGTATTCTTCTTTGTAAGTTCAGCTTTGAGATCGTCTACACTTTCCCTAGTCTGCACCTGCTCAAATTTAATATTATCAATAGTTGCACGGAGCTGTGCAGTGGATTCTGTGAAGTTGGTAGAAGTAAAAGCAACAGTTGGCATATCAATCTGAGGAAGATCTTCTGAAAAATGCATATAGGATTCACTGGAAGACGGTGAACTGATAGTTGAACTTTTTGAGCTCAGCTGTACAAAGAAATCACCAAAACATTCATCACTCTGACCATGCTGAACTACATCAAAAACTCATGTGGGAACGGTATCTGAACTCAAAACTGTATAAATGGGAACTATATCTATACACTTATTAACATTGAGCCCACTGGCTGTAGATGGCCGAAAATCAAAAACTGAATAATATCTGTACAAACTTCCGCTCAGTGCCTCTGAAAAATTGCGGAATAAGGTCTACGGGAGCGGGTGTCTTGGATTGGAACAATGAAAACACAAATAGGGGCAAGCGCATCCATGAACAGCCTCTGCGGTAGCTGCCTCTTCTGAATTGAAATAGATGGCAAAGCTAACCTCGCAGGCTTAGGATTTGAACCCTATACAATTGTCCAAGAACCATCAATAAAGATCAAAGACCTTACCCAGTTGGTAGACAAAATACTCTGATAAAACTGTGAATGTATGCCTCCGCTCTGTACATCAGCTCCTCCAAACAAAATTGAGCTAGATGGCCGTGTCCACTTCAGTTTGTGTAGCCGCAGTTGCTCAACAAATTTAACAAAGCAATGTGGTGAGCTTCTGACAGCATATCTAAAACTTGAAGATCAATTTCTGAAGTGGGCGTGCAGATACAAAATTTTGGTGCCTAGCCTCCAAAAATTTCTGAAGCAGCATTTCTCTGTATTTGGCTGTTATATACACCTCCTATATATTGTTGTCTGCAAAGAATTAGTCTCCGCCCATTTCAGCAGCTGCTCTTCTTTTGCTGCTAAGTCTGAAATGGACATCATTGATAATAAGCTACGAATACTGAAAGAATAAAAGAATGTAGCTATCTCTTCTACAACTGCATCTCTAATCTGTACAAGTTAGTCGACGTCTGTAGAAATCAGAGCAAAATCTCCTTGGCCGGATTACCCTTTATCTCTTCCACAAGGGGTGCCTTCCCCTTGGCAGCAGGGTCAATCTTTGTAAGTGTGGCCTTGTACCAATCCACTTCCATGAACTCAACACCATGAATGAACAAAATCTTTGTTGGCTCCTCAGCCGAGAGAGATGGAGGGAGCACATATTCAGGAATATGGTTCAAAATATCATCAATAGACATTGAATCTTCATCAGACAATGTTTTCTCATTAGGCTTCAGTACCTTGCTCAAGGGTACCATGTCCTCAGAGTCAGTAAAACCTCCTCATCTGTCTCTTCCCGCAAAATCAGTTTGCGTTTGGGAGCTTTAATTGTTTGGACTGTGGGGCTCCCAGCTGATACCATAGAGATTGGTATAGCCGCTTGTACCACTGGTACAATAGACAGATCCTTCACTGTGGAAGCAGCTCTCCCAACAGTGGTTCTCTTCTTCTTGGCCACCGGTTCAGCAGCAGGAGCTGGTCTCCTCTTTGCTGCCATCGTAACACCTTTTTCCACCACAGACTTCTCCTTCACCTCTTCAGATGCTGTCGACACAGATTTGTTCTTAGCGATGTAGGTGCCATCATAATTAACAGTAAGAATCTTCAAATGTGGGATATTCTTCGATTCTCCCAAAGTTAGACCTGGGACTCCCTATATTAAGAGACTGAGTTGAACCGCAAACCCCCGGGCTTGCTTTGAGGAGGGAGTCACCATATCCTTCAGAATGTCAAACAGGAATCTGCTCCAGTTGATCTATTCCACAGTGGATGGCCGCCATAAACAGAAACCATTCCTAGGTTACTGCATCGAATGAACCAGCCTTGGCTGTAATAGCCTTGGCCAGTATGTCGTTCAAGAGTCGAAACTCTATCTTCATCTCCTTCTTTTTGCAAGAAACTTTGATCAGCTCTCCACTCTCAGAGAAATCTCTCCTCCCTTCATTTATCAGATTGGCAGGCAAATCATTTACTAACGTCGGCCAAATCCTTTTCATAAACAGCCGCTGAACATCCCAAAAATCCACGGAGTCGGGATGACTCAAGAGCTTTGAACATTGACACCATACCTCCATCAGATAAACTCAAAACTGAGTCAAAGTTGATCTGCAGAGCATTCTGGGTGAGTGAAAGAGCCATTTCAGATTATAGATTGAAGGAAAATATGCTGAGGAATGAGATAATCTGCAAAGAAAAACACTGAAAGCACGAGAGTATTTTGCAAGGTAAATGTTAGAAATAGTTAAAAAGACGTATAAAAGGAATACGAAAAGGTACGATAAACGTGTAGATGTGAGGTTTCATATGATGACAACACACGTGTCAATCATCTGATGGCGCGATCAAAATTTGAAAAGATTTTTAAAATTTTAACCCTACGATTAAAATTAAAAATGAAGCGCCATTTTAAATACATCACAACCGTTTTTTATTTTCAGCTGGGCTACTTTCAGATCACATATAAGTACCAGTTATATATACGCGTAAGCTGAATAGATTCAGATCATACGTATTCAGCTGACTCAGCACTTATTAACTCTGTCTGTTGTTCCCCCTAAAACTGAGGTTCTCCCAAAGCTGAAGTTTACCAAAACTAAGGTTCCTCTTCGTTCCCTCTGAACTGAGGTTCCAAAGCTGAAGTTCACTAAAGCTGTTCAACCTGAAATTTCTCGCACAAAAATAGATTAGGGCAATTCTAAGAGACTAAGGATATTTTGAAAATACGAAAACTTAGCGTCTGGTAGAGGTTTTGTGAAAATATCAGTAACTTGCTGATCTGTTGACACATACTCCAGCCGAACGTCCTTCTTAAGCACGTGATCTCTTATGAAGTGGTGCCTTATATCTATGTGCTTTGTTCTGGAATGCAGCACAGGATTTTGAGTAATGGCTATCGCACTGGTATTGTTCGCAGAAATAAGGAGACTTCAGAAGCATCAATGCCGTAATCTTTCGCAGAAAATAGGAGCTTCAGAAGCATCAATGCCGTAATCTTTAAGCTGATGTTGAATCTATAAGATGAGCACAGCAGCTTCCAGCTGCTAGATACTCTGCTCCAGCTGTGGTCGTAGCAATCGATGTTTGCTTCTTACTAAACCAGGAAATCAGCCGATCTCCCAAAAATTGACAAGTACCACTTGTGCTTCGCTTAACAATTCTACAACCTGTGTAATCTGCATCACTATAACCAATTAGGTGAAAACTAGAGTCTTTGGGATACCAAAGACCCACATTGGAAGTTCTAAGATATTTTAAGATCCGCTACTGCAATATAATGAGATTGTTTAGGCTCAGCTTGGAATCTAGCACACATACAGACAGCAAACATGATGTATAGTCTGCTAGCAGTCAAGTAAAGCAGTGAGCCAATAATAACACGATATAAGGATACCTCAATTGCAGTTCCAGCTTCATCTTTGTCAAGTTTGATTGAAGCACTCATCGGGATAGCTGCTGCTGAACTATTTTCCATTCCGAACTTTTTTAGCAGTTCCTTCATATACATAGATTGATTTATGAATATTCCATTCTCAAGCTGTCTTACTTGTAAGCCTAGAAAATATGTCAGCTCTCCCATCATGCTCATCTCAAATTTTTCCTACATCAATTTAGAAAAATTCTCGCATAATTTGGGGTTAGTTGACCCAAAAATAATATCATCATATATTTGCACCAAAATAACATGATCATTTTCACAAATTTTAATAAGGTCTTATCAACTGTGCCTATTATAAAATCATGATCAATAAGAAATTTTGAAAGTGTTTCATACCAAGCTCCGGGTGCTTGTTTCAACCCATATAGATCCTTATCCAGTTTATAAACTTGATCTGGATATGTATGATTTACGAAGACAGAAGGTTGTGCAACATACACTTCCTCAGTCAAGATGTCATTTAGAAAGGCACTCTTTACATTCATCTGAAAGACTTTGAAGTCTTTGAATGCAGCATATGCAAGAAACATGCGGATGGCCTCTAATCTAGCTACATGAGCAAATGTTTCATCAAAGTCTATTCCTTCAAGTTGTCTAAAACCCTGAGCTACTAGTCTAGCCTTGTTTCCGATAACAACACCATCCTCACTCAATTTGTTCCTAAAGACCCATTTAGTTCCTATCACTGAATGATTAGTAGGTCGAGTAACTAACTGCCATACATTGTTTCTCTTAAATTGGCTAAGTTCATCTTGCATAGCATCTATCTAGATTGAGTCTGCTAAGGCTTCTTCTATCAGCTTAGGTTCTATATGAGGAATGAATGCTGAATTGAAGTACTCATGCATAAGCTGGCCTCGTGTGCGAACAGGAGAAGTTACATTACCTATGACCTGCTCAGGTGGATGATTTCTATTCCACAAAAGGGTCAGATCCGATTGGATTTGCTCCTGTTCAGCTTGGATGTCTGGCTGTATGTCTTCTCTTGAACACCTGGTACTGATTCCAATTGATGTGATTGTTGTTCGGCATTTGAATCAGATACCAACTGATGATTTCGGTTGATAGCTTGTGTATCCAAAGCTGGTCTGGATACAACTTGTTGGATTGTATAATCAGCTCGTGCATCATCTTGTGCATTAGTCGTTCCATCACCTGTAACTGCCACACTGGTAGCGAGTTGTTCCTGCACTTGGTAAACATAAGTCAAATCAATGACTTCTATGTTACCTGTCAGATCAGTTTGTGCATCTGAGATGTAAATGTTTGGTGTGTCCAGTGCTGGATGTTTATCAGCTGAATATCCAATTTGTGGCACGTCATCACTCGAGTCGTCTAAGCTAGTTGATTCCAGACGTGTACATAGGTCATTTAAGCTTGACGCTGAATTTGAACAAAAACTGGTTTCATCGAACACAAAGTGAGCTGATTCTTCAACCGTCAAACTCCGGTTGTTAAACACTATATAATCTTTGCTCATGACTGAGTATCCAATGAATAAACCTGCACCAGATTTAGCATCAAAAGCGGTTAGATGCTTTTTGCCATTGTTATGAATGAAACATCTCCATCCAAACACCCTGAAATAAGAATGTCAGGTTTCTTGCCACTCAAGATCTCATATGGGGTAACGCCATGATTCTTATTAATCATCGATCTGTTTGAGTGTAGCAAGCTGTGTTAACTCCTTCAACCCAAAATTTTTGAGAAATGCCGGAATCAGCAATCATAGTTCTAGAAGCTTCTTTTAAAGTACGATTTCTTCTCTCAGTTAACCCATTATGCTGAGGAGTTCTAGCTGCTGAAAGATCATGCTTTATTCCAATATCTTCCAGATAAGAGGATAGTTTTTATTTAAAAACTCAGTACCTCTATCACTCCTTATCCGGTTGATACTGCAAGATTTTTCAATTTGCTATCGTTTTAAAAGCTTTATCAGCTGGTCAGAGGTCTGATCCTTTGATTTTAAAAACACCATCCATGTAAATTTTTAAAAATCATCTACAACAACAAGGGTGTATTTTGTTCCCCCTAAGCTGGTTACGGGTATCGGACCAAAAAGATCCATATGTAAAAGCTCCAAGATTCGGGCAGAACTATTACCGCTTTTCTTTTTAAAATTAGAATGAATATGTTTTCCCAGCTGACATGCTGAACAAATCTTGTCTTTTGAAAATTTTATTTTGGGCAAACCAGAAACCAAATCAAGCCTACTCAGCTTGGCAAGTGTTTTTAAATTTAGATGGTTCATTCTCTGGTGTCATAGCCAGCTCTTGGAAGAGTCAGCTGCTAGGAAAACTTGTTCAGTCCCCAGACGCTCTGACTCAGTTTATAGTGTAGGTATTCCCCGATCTGTTTCCTACTAATACTGTCAGACCATCTGGATTTTGAACTGTGCACGTGTGCTTTTGAAAGTTAACTGTGTAACCACTGTCACACAGCTGAATTCTTCTAATAAGATTATAGCACAGGTTCTCAACAAGAAGAGCATCATGAATTGAAAGGTTACCATGGGTAAGCTTACCCTTACCCACAGTGTTACCGTGTGAGTTATCACCAAAGACAATTCTGGGTCCTTTGTATGGCTTCAGTTCTGATAACAACTGTGGATTTCCAATCATGTGCCTCGCACAAACACTACCAGATACCATTTGATTGAGTCCTCCAAAACTATGTACCAGTTATCCTGCAATCACAAAATAAATTTTTGGTACCCAATTTCACTTGGGTCCATATAGGATTACCCCTTTCGGGACCCATACTTGAATTACCTTAAAAGTTTCCCCAGTATGAATGTCCACAAGGATTCGTGCTGAATTTTTGTGCGATCAGTTGAGCTTTGGTTTCGTACTTCGACCAGTCAGATCACACTTAGGCTGAACCTTTACCCATTTTAATTTAGCCTTTGTTGAACCACGCTTTTATTGGTTCGGAACAGATGACTTAGGTACAGCTTTCGCCTTGTCCTTTTCTAATCTGTTCGTTAGCCAGCTGGGCATACAGTTCTCTGGCCTAATGTAACCAATACAATTTTTACCCTTTTGGTTCAGCTGTCCAGTGATATGGTCGTCATACATGACCGACTCACAAAAATAATGTATCACACTGGCTTTGACAAAATTCATTTTCTTGAATTTTTCATCAGCCAGATAATACAATTTTACCCTTTGGTTCAGCTGTCCAGTGATATGGTCGTCATACATGACCGACTCACAAAAATAATGTATCACACTGGCTTTGACAAAATTCATTTTCTTGAATTTTTCATCAGCCAGATTTGACTGAGTACATGTTTCCTATAAGCTGCTTTCAACAAGGCTGAAACCTAAGCAGTTTTGTCGTTTAACGGCTTCTGGGTTTCATGCAGCCTACTCAAGGAAATCGAAGACTTAGTCCAGGAACTCATCACTTGATTTAATCTTTCATTTTCAGATGAGAGTTCACAGGACTTTGTTCTCAAGGAACGTCACTGAGCTGCACACGAGAAGAAGAAGACGCATCCAAAGCGTAAATCATGAAACCAGCATTCCCTAAGGACAACAAACTGAACATCTCCATCGCTGAGACTAACGGAATCTTTGATCGAGAAGCCAGGCCGTAGAAGTCCCACTTCTCGCCAGACAAAGGCCTAAAACGAACAATTCCATGGAAACAATCCACGGAGGCCCTATAGTTGGACAACACATCCATCCCAACGATACAATCGAAATCCCACAACATCAGACGGATCAAATTTGCCACCAACACATGCTCTCCAAATCTCAAAAAGCCATCTAACAAAACCTCCTGGGAAAACAGGCTCACACCGCCAGGGGTAGAAACAGAAACAGCATCACGCAAAGGAATGGTACACAGACCATGCTCAATAACAAAAAGATGAAAGAATGCGATGCACCGGTGTCAAACAACACATGTGCAGGAAAATCGAAAACAAGACATGTACCTGCGATCCCCCTGCTCGGCGTCTCCTCTGCCTGCTCCCTTGTAATGGCGTTGGCCTGAGCATTCTGGGGTCCAGAATAGAACGGCTGAGACGACTGTCCGAATCGCGATGGACTAGGCTGCTGAAATGGCCTGAACGGAGTCTCACCCAATCGGGGCTGCTGAAACTGAGGGGGACGACCCCTAGACTGTCCTCCACGACCCTGAG
>KQ988017.1:247938-260610 GCA_001598015.1 Dorcoceras hygrometricum
TTGAGTCATCGGCTTTGCTATGCTAGAAAATCCTTCAATGAAACGACGGTAATAGCCAGCCAGACCCAAGAAACTACGAATCTCCGACACATTCCTGGGACACTCCCAGTTCAAAACAGCATCAACCTTACTGGGATCCACAGAAATCCCCTCGGCTGAAATTACATGATCCAGAAACACGACGCGATCCAGCCAAAACTCGCACTTGGAGAATTTAGCATACAGCTGCTGGTCTCTCAACGTCTGAAGGACAATTCTCAAATGCTCCTTATGCTCCAAAGGAGTCTTAGAATATACCAAGATGTCGTCAATGAACACAACTAAAAACTGGTCAATGAATTCTCTAAAGACCCGGTTCATCAGATCCATAAAGACTTCAGGCACGTAGGTCAACCCAAACGGCATAACCAAGAACTCAAAATGTCCGTACCTTGGACGAAAAGCAATCTTTGCGACATCATGATCTCTTACGCTCAGCTGATGGTACCCTGAACGCAAGTCAATCTTTGAATACACCGCAGAACCTTGCAGCTGATCAAACAGATCATCGATCCTGGGTAAAGGGTACTTGTTCTTAACAGTCGATTAGATCAGATGGCGGAAATCAATGCACATCCGCATTCCTTCTTCTTCACAAACAAAATGGGCGCTCCTCACGGAGACATGTTAGGGTTGATAAAACCTTTCTCCAGCAAATCGTCCAACTGCACCTTGAGTTTTCTCAACTCCGTAGGTGCCAAACGATACGGGGCACGAGAAATCGGAGCTGTGCCAGGCACCAGCTCAATGCTGAAGTCAATCTCCCTCCTCGGAGGAAAAACAGGAATCTCCTCCGAAAACACATCGGGAAAATGTCGCACCACGGGAACGTCACTGAGCTGCACACGAGAAGAAGAAGACGCATCCAAAGCATAAATCATGAAACTAGCATTCCCTAAGGACAACAAACTGAACATCTCCATCACTGAGACTAACGGAATCTTTGATCGAGAATCCTGGCCGTAGAAGTCCCACTTCTCACTAGACAAAGGCCTAAAACGAACAATTCCATGGAAACAATCCACGGAGGCCCTATAGTTGGAAAACAAATCCATCCCAACGATACAATCGAAATCCCACAACATCAGACGGATCAAATTTGCCACCAACACATGCTCTCCAAATCTCAAAATTCCATCTAACAAAACCTCCTGGGAAAACAGGCTCACACCACCAGGGGTAGAAACAGAAACAGCATCGCGCAAAGGAATGGTACACAGACCATGCTCAATAACAAAATCAGAGATGAAAGAATGCGATGCACCGGTGTCAAACAACACACGCGCAGGAAAATCGAAAACAAGACATGTACCTTCGATCACCCTACTCGGCGTCTCCTCTGCCTGATCCCTAGTCATGACATTGGCCTGAGCATGCTGAGGTCCAGAATAGAACGGCTGAGAAGACTGTCCGCATCGCGCCGGACAACGGCATCGCGCAAAGGAATGGTACACAGACCATGCTCAATACAAAATCAGAGATGAAAGAATGCGATGCACCGGTGTCAAACAACACACGCGCAGGAAAATCGAAAACAAGACATGTACCTTCGATCACCCTACTCGGCGTCTCCTCTGCCTGATCCCTAGTCATGACATTGGCCTGAGCATGCTGAGGTCCAGAATAGAACGGCTGAGAAGACTGTCCGAATCGCGACGGACCAGGCTGATGGAACGGCCTGAATGGAGTCTCACCAATCCTGGGTGGCTGAAACTGAGGGGAACGACCCCTAGACTGTCCTCCATGACCCTGAGGCAGGGCTGCGGCTTGCTGCGATCCAGCTGACGGACACACCCTAGCAAAATGCTCATACTGACCACAAAGATTGCAGGAGTCCTGCACACCGACACACTGGGTAGAAGGATGTTGCCACCACAATAAACACAGAACTCAGCCCGAGAACCACTGCTACTCAAGCTACCTGAACCAGAAGAGCCCGAACCAGACTTCTTCTTGAACTGTTGACCGTGGGGTCGGAACCTATGACGGCCAGACTGCTGTGCCACCTGCGGCTGCTGCTGCTGTTGGGGCTGATGGGTTGACTAGGAAGACTGCGAAGACTGCGGTCCCTGACCATCAGGACGACCACTCTGCGCTACCTGCTGCCTACGAGCACGACGACTCCTCAAACCCTCCTCAATATCGATAGCACTATCAACTGCTTCAGCATAAGTCTTGGGTTTGCTTGTCAGCACCATCTGATACAGTTCCTCATTCAAACCCTCTAAAAATCTGGTCCTCTTGGCCCTTTCCCGGCTAGAAACATGAGGGACGTACGCCAACAAAGAATAAAACTTCCTAGCATACTCCCGAACAGGCATCGAGCCCTGCTCCAGATGATCAAACTCCCGCTCACGGGCATTCACGTAAGACTCAGGAACATACTCCTGCCTAAAAAGTCTCGCAAAAGCTGTCCCAAGTAATCCCAACATCGGTCTCCAACAAAGTACTAGAAGCACTAGCGCTCTGCACCCTTTCTAAGCTGAAGGGTCACCAAACTCAAACGAAGCTCGTCGTCATACTGGACAAGATCAAAAGACCAGTGATGTTCCGAAGCCACGAATCTTCATCCTCGCTTGACTCGTCGCCATTGAAAACCTGAGGAGCACCGTAAAACTCTCACTTCTCACCCGAGTCAGGGCGAAATCTCACCACACCATGAAAACAGTCAACAATAGCCTTATATCTAGACAATACATCCATTCCCAAGATGCAATCAAAATCTCTGATTCCCAAAACAATCAGATTGGACACCAAAACATTCTCATCAAATCGAAGTACACCATCCAACACCACTTCACGGGACCACAGACTCACACCAGCAGGGGCCGACACGGAAACAACATCACACAATGTGGAAGAACTCAACGCATGCTCACACACAAACAACTCAGATATAAAAGAATGTGATGCTCCAGTGTCAAATAAAACTCTCTCAGGATAATAAAAAATAGAGCATGTACCTACGATCACTATGGCAAGCGTCTCCTCAGCCTTCTCTCTCGTCAAAGCGTTTGCCTGGGCCTGCTGTGGAATCTGGAACTGAGGTCTCGAATGAGTTCCAAACCTAGAAGGCTTACAGGGTTGGAATCCAGATCGCTGGGTAGGGGCAGGAAACTACGATCTCTGAGAAGAACCACCAGCTGATCCCTGCTGCGAAGGAACTGAAGACTGACCCCTCAACAAAGGACATACTCTCTGAAAATGTCCGGGCTCTCCACATTTATGGCGAAACCCCTGAACTCCACGACACTAAGAAGTCGGATGCCTTCCTCCGCACTGTCCAAAAGACATACTGCCTAAAACCACTACCAGAACCAGAACTCGCCGAACCAGAGGAACTCGAATTTGCTTTTTTCTTGAACTGTTTCCCTCGAGGTCGAAACCTTTGGCGATTCGACTGCTGCTGCGACCCTTGAGGAGAATGGAAAGATTGCGATGCATCCTGCACAGGCTGATAGGTGCGTCCAGTAGTCAGCTGAGTCGGAGCATCCTCCTCCAGTAAACTCTCCTCAATGTCCACTGCTTTGTTCACTGCCTAAATGTAGGTCGCAG
Organism: Dorcoceras hygrometricum; assembly: GCA_001598015.1. Taxonomy (NCBI): domain Eukaryota; kingdom Viridiplantae; phylum Streptophyta; class Magnoliopsida; order Lamiales; family Gesneriaceae; genus Dorcoceras; species Dorcoceras hygrometricum. The sequence goes on from KQ988017.1 coordinate 251,533, forward strand.
GTGAACCAGACAAAACCATCCGGTACAGATCAGGCCTCAAGCCTTTCAGAAATTTGTTCCTCTTCGCCCTCTCCTGGTTGGCTACGTGTGGCACATAGATCAAAAGAGCAGAAAACTGTCGGGCATACTCAGCCACTCGCAAGTTACCCTGCTTCAGGTTGTCGAACTCTCGCTCGTGATTGTTATAGAAGGACTCCGGGGTATACTCCTGTCGTAACGCCTCACAGAAGCTCTCCCAAGTGATCACAGCCCCACTATCACGAAGGATACGAGAAGTACCTCTCCACCAGCGCTGCGCATTGTCTCTCAGCTGCAACACCGCTAGCTTCAGTCCGTTTCTTCGGGAGCGTACTCCGGAGTATCGAACACTCCCGCTAGCTTCAGCCGTTTCTCGGGAGCGTACTCCGGAGTATCGAACAACTCCTCCATCAGAACTAACCAAGCCTCAGCCATCGCACCACCCTCGGCTGCAGAAAACGTCGGATGGTTTGTCCGCTGAAACCTAGCTAAAACCAACTCCATCTCGCCTATCTGTCTAGTAACGTTCTCAACCTACTGAACATCGTCATCGCTACCTGCCCTAGACTCCTCCTCGGTACGTCTAGTCTTCCTAACTCTTCCTCTCCTCGACGGCATCTAAACAAGTCTAGAGGTAAGATCTCACAGCAGATATATCACATAGACATATAAAGATCAAATAAGTCACAGAGTCAATCAAAAATCAAATCAAAACTCTGTGCCTAGACTCGAGTGTGATCAAAAGAAATCGAGCTTATCCCAGTTTAAGCTCTGATACCAAAAATGTCAGGCCCCGTGCTAATCACTCAAGATTACATCACAAATAAGCACATAATAGCGGAAGCATAAAATAGGGCTTAAAAATTTTTCGAAATCATTTGGACCTGAACTCAAAATCATCATTCAAAATATTCATAATCAAAATACGAGTTAACTCAAACTCATACAAAGAAGGTAACAACAAGTCTCAAATCAAATACAGATCCCCAATACAATAAAACACGGGGCATCCCCTGGTTCAATACATAACATAAAATAAACTGGGACTCAAGGAAACAGGGATCGACCAGTTGGAACTCCACTCGATCCAGCTTGGTTACCTGAAGATCCTGAAAATGGGTAACACAGATCCAAACAACACAAAAGCAGGAAAAGAAATACGAGGTCAAGTCTCAGTACGAAGAGCTATCAAAACAGCTAATCATGCAACATGCTATAATCAATGCTATGAAATGCATGAGGGCTATCAAGGATCGGATAGCTAGACCAGTGTATCAACTGGCAAATCATCTCAATTAGCCTCTATACCCGCACGGTATATCAATCGGAGAAATCATCAGTCCGTGATCTTCAGAGCCCGTCAGCCCATCACAGCTCGGTGGTAGACTCTCGAATCCGGCAGTCACCACTCTGATGATAGCGTTGGACTTTTCAGGCACGACACATCTGTCGGCCAGTCACAACGTGGCTCTCAATCAGGTCATCAATAAATCTGTCAATCAGGCTCAAGATGTATGCATTTATGCGAAATCAATATTCAATTCACAATGCATACAATTCAATAAGTGAAAACAGAATGTAAAACTCAAACAATTCAACAAATTGTATCACGTAAAAGCACAGAATCACATCAGCAGATTTCATCAATCACAGCCATGACCACGCTCAAAGCTGTTAAATCTGCTCCATTCGTACCTTCAAGCCTCAAATACCTCAACAGAGTTCTCACAAGTTGCTGCAACTCACGGCATAGGCAACCAGATCTCTCCTGGCTTGCAAAACACGGTAGAGACTCCCTGGAACTGAAAATTTGTACCAGGTATCTAACAATTCAGTTAAATTCGAATTCAACAGCTAAGGTTCTAAGGTCCAGTAGCATAACTCAGCTACCAAATCATACAGAGTATTACTCAACCCTAAAACGAGGCTTAAATTGGCAAGGAATCACTTACCCAGAAGCGTACAACAATCAAATAACTCTCAATCATATTTCTCCAGAAATCCTCGTACACCAGCAGCTTCTCTCTCACTTCCACAAGTCGTTCCACAACCTATAATGAGTAGCAATCGACAAAGCAACTCACAAGGAATCCAGCGCCACCAAAATTATCGAAAACAAAGGCTGGAATCGACATAAATCTAGGGAAGAAACGTTCGGTGAACAGTAGCTAAAACGAGGGTTTGAATATGGAGATAAGAAATGTCGGGTTCAGAAAAATTCTAAGTGTCGATCAACACTTATCTATATATCTCCCAATTCCAACAGCTGCTGTTCACAAAATCATCAGACATCGAAACAGTAGGTATCTTACAACAGAAACCAGCGTTTTCTCTCAACAGAAATCAGCAGCAACCATCAGGCATTGCATTACTCTTCACGCACCAAAATGACGCCGCATCAACTAATCAAAACGACGCCGCATCGCACCAACAGCTGATGACAGATTCCTTTCGAAACAACCACAGCTGGTCACGCTAAACAATTCAAACGACGACGTAAGGGACACGTCACCTTCACTACCAACAGCTGATCAAAAGCGTTGCACCCAAAACACTGCGTTTCAACTTATCAAAACGACGTCGCTTCATCATCAGCGACTGGTTCCTCAAACCAACAGCTGGTCGCTCGACTAAATCAATCCCTCACAATCGCAACTGCTGATTTGCACTACAACAACAGCAGTTAACACTAAAAGGTTGACCAACACGTGTCACGTTCTCGTTAATCCTCGCACCCGCGCACTTGCTGCCAGCAGACCTCTTCAAGCGCTACTACTGAATAGAAAAACGACGACACATTATTCACTCGCTACAGTAGATGTCTGAAATGCGCTACACCTGATTTCCTTGTATTAGCGCGACGTCTGATTTTCACGAAACGATAGCGTATCTCTTCTACGCCATCAACAACTGATCAGACTTCATCAACTCGCATTACTGCTGAATTCTACTGGAATTGGATTTTCTCTCATAAAATCCTCAAAATTCACGTGACTAATCCCAAATAAATCCGATTAATCACTAATTTAAAATCCTGATTCCTCACAGACGTAGCTACAGATAACTCATGCCTGATTCCGTTATGTTCAAGATAGGAGGAAAATTTTCTATTTAAAAACTCAATACCACGATCACTCCTAATATGATCGATAGAAGAATATTTCTCATTTTTAAGTCGATTTAATACATTTATCAGCTGGTCCATGGTCTGATCTTTTGATTTTAAAAATATTACCTTGGTAAACATGGAGTAATCGTCAACAATCACTAGGGTGTAATTCATTACCCCTAAGTTGGTTACTTGGCTAGGGCAAAAAAGGTCTATGTGCAATAGTTGCAAGCTTTGGAAAGAAGAGTTTCAACCCCTGTTCTTAAAAGTAGATCGGGCTTGATTTCCGAGCTGATAGGCTGGACAAAGTTTATCTTTTGTAGAATCAATTTTAGGTAGACGGTTACCAAATCTTGCTTACATAGACTGGCTATAGTTTTAAAATTTACATGATTGATGCGTTTATGCCACATCCATGCTTAGAAGTATTAGCAACCAAACAAGTAGGTTCATTAACCAGCTGATCTGACCAGTTCACTTTGTAAGGGTTACCCGATCTGTGTCCTGTTAGAACAGTAATAAAAGCTATGTTCTGAACTGTGCACATCATTCATAGTAATATTACCATGGACAATCTTACCCTTGCCCATAGTTTCATCTGTTGAATTATCACCAAATGTGATTCTTGGTCTTTTGGTGTATTTGATGTCTGAAAGAAGCTTGTGATTTCCGATCATATTTCTGAAGAACCCACTGCCCAGATACCACTATGATTATTCAAAAGATTTCCCTTGGACAAATGCAATCAGAAAATAAATTTTTGGCACCCAATTTTACTTGGGTCCAAATTGGATTAACCCTTTCGGGATCATAATTGAATTAAATTAACCGTTTTTCCCGTGTATGCATCCACTAATGTGTGTGCTAAATATTGTATGATATTTTGAACATTGGCTTTGTATTTTGACCATGCAGATCTCTTCTTTGCTGAACCAGTCTGTTATGCTTTCTTACCTTTGTTGAACTACGCCTTTCTAGTATGGATCTGTTCTTTAGCCAGCTGGGTTTTGAGTTCTCAGGTTGAATATAGTGATGGATCTGTGTAAACAGATCCAGATATTAGTTTTGAATTACACAAAACTTGTTATTGTGTTTCTAACAATTCTACGAAGTGTGCAGATGTTTATTGGAGAAGTCTGAAGAAAGATGCATCGTAACAAGGAGTAAGATCTGATGAGAAGAATCTGACAAAAGAGATAGGAGAAATCTGTTGAAGAAGTTTGGCGAAGAGAATAAAAGAGAAGCAATCGGATAAGAGAAGCAATTGGATGTTTTATAAGAGAAGTCTGATTCAAAGTGAACAGTGAAGTCTGATTGGAGTAAAGAAGAAAATGAATCAGACGTTGATGTAAAGAAGACATCAGACGTTGATAAAAGAAGTCATCAGACGTTGATAAAAGAAGACATAATATCAGACGTGAGCGAACAATTGAACAGAAGATGTGAGCGAACAACTGAAGCAAATATGAGTGAACAGCTGTAAGCAGAAGACGTTGAAGAAGATGTTGCATCAGATGTTGTGATAATGAATCAGCTGTTGCGCGAAGACAAAAGGTGAATCTGGCGTAGCGCTAAGACGAATCAGCTGTAAGCAAAAGATGTTGAAGAAAACGTTGAATCAGCTGTTGGTACAACGAAGAGAAGACATACTATCAGACGTGAAGAACAGAGGCAAAGTGAAGTTGATTTCAGCAGTAAAAAAGAAGCGAAGCAGTTGACGAATCAGTAGTCAACTGCTGAGCTTATTCAGATGTTGATTTTGGAATAATCAGCTGTTGGTATATTCAATTTTTGGTGTATCAGCCGTTGGTGTAGAACAGCTGTTGAAAATGAAACAGCTGTTGAGAGTACTTAGTCGTTGAAGCAGAGATGTTGAGAAAAATCAGCTGTTGGAATAGTCAGTAGTTGAAGCAAACAGCTGTTGGAACATAAAATACAAATCAGTAGAAGACAAAAACACTCAACTGTTGGCAGTAGTGTGGTAATGCGAAGAAGACAACAGCTGATGATCAAATGTGATAAGAAGATCGAAGAAGAACATTTCAGCAGTGAGCTACAGTATGTTCAGCAGTAAGCCACAGTTGATTAGAGCAATGAAGAGGAATCAAAGCAGAAGCTGAATAAGACGTGATAAGAAGAGAAAGTCGAAGCAGTTGACAACATACATAAAGTGTTGGAGTGCAATAATTGCCCCTGCTAGGTAGAGCGATCGAACCGTGGCGCTTGTGTTGCTATACGGTTTAAAAGATTGGAGTTGCACCGTTACCACCAGCTATAGCTTTTGGTAAAGCGGCAAGCGCTCGGTCCTACATAAAGAATAACTGGAACATAGAAGTCAACTGCTAAGCCTGTTGAAGTTATCAACTGTTGAAGTATAAAGATATCAAGACGATCAGTCGTTGGAGTACTCAGCTGTTGGAGCAATCAAATGTTTCAATGCATTCAAACGTAAACACTTCAACAGCTGGTCAGTAGAAGACAAAATCCTGCAAAAGAAAGGACACAAGGACAACTCCCTGTCTGTACTTTACAGAACATCTTTCAACGGGAAGAAAAATTGTGTCCAACGAATTATTTTGAACAGAAGCTTTATATACGAGAAGCACTGTAGAGAGAGAGAGATCAAGAGATGCTGAGAAAATAAGAGAAAAGAAAGAGGGAAGAAAAACAGAGAGACGAAGCAGTCGACCACCATTAGAGAGGAGCTTATTGCCAGTGTCGACTGCAGAGTCAAAATCAGCTTTGTAGAGCAACTTCCCAAGTGTGTGAGAATTATTATTTCGAGAGTTATGCATACACTGTAAATCTCACACACACAGAGATTCATTCACATTCACGAGAGTTGAGCTAAACAGTATAGTGAATGAATCTCAACCCCAATACAAAATCAGATCCCGTCCAAGCATGAAAACTATGTGTCTGTAGCATTTCTCACAGAGGCGTAAAACAAGTGATTAAGTGACACAGTCGAGGGCTGGTGTAGAGCTAGGAGTTCTAGCAGCTGATGGCTGTTGGATTGGGTCTGTACACGAGGTGTAGATCAAATCTTCTAGTGGAACCTTTCGAGGCGGAAGAAGGGAAGACGTAGGATATTGATATCCGAACTTCCAGAAACAAACAGCAGTGTATTGTATTCTTTTAATTACAATACTTCCGTATATGCATTTAATTTAGCACACGCATAGCAAACAGATTCCACATGTACTGTCACATCAACATCGGCTTTAAGGAATCTGTTTGCGCCTAGTAGTTTTAAAATTTATGATTCAGTTCTGGTGTTTTCCGCATGCTTTTATTATATACCAGATCTGTCTTCGGTGCTCTCTATTTTATGTTCAAGAACCCGAGGTATTGCACCCCTCATTGCAGCGCTTTTTTTATTTAACGGTAGCAGCGTTTGAATAATTTTTATATAGGATCAGATCTCACGCCCCCTCCCTAGAGTTGTTTATTTTATTGTTGCATCGAGAGATCTGATCCTTCGATCCTGTCATATAGCCTATACCTTATTTACCCTTTAGGTTCAATTTCAATACGGTCTGGTCATTATACTAGACCGATTATGTTGTATCATGTATCACACTGTCTTTGACAAAATTCATTTTCTTGAACTTATCATATGCCAGATCTGATTGAGTATTTGTCTCACCTGAGCTGCTAGCTTCTGAGCTGAAACCTAAGCCCTATTTATCATCAAGTTGCCTTTGGGCTTCATGCAGCTTACTCAGGGAAAATGAAAAATTAGTTCAAGAGCTCATCACTTTATTTAACTTTAAATTTCAGATGTGAGTTCAGTGGAGTGTGATTTCAAAAATTCATTCTCAGTTCTGAGCTTACTTAACTCAGCCTCAAGACTGTCAAGTTTTCCAAGCTGTGAGCAGCCTGGATTGCCTGCACTATCTTTTTGGCTTTTGGTTTCAGCTTTTTAACCTCGTCAAATGAATGTGAGAGCTTCTTATTGTTAGAGTAGGTGCCCAACTAGCCAACTTGTGGTATGTGGGTACTTGTTGACTCTATGTAAAACGATATTTATTTATGAAATTCGCATTATTTTATGGCATTCTTTATCTTCATTATTATGATTACAATTGTTGGATAAAGACCTTGAATGCACTATAGTGTATGTTAGACGTGATAGTGGATTTGATGGCTATCATAAAACACATCTAATAGTCACTGTGTATTCTAAACGAGTTCTTAGTCGATTGGGCCATCCAAAAGAGGATAAGGGCCGCTCGAGCTTGAGACTAGCATCTGCGATGCGAAGTACCACGTTTCATTGTTAGGGAACATAGTGATGTTCTTAGCATGCAGATGGATAGTGACCTGGTGATCTATCGAACTACCCTCGTTCGGACTTTCCAAATGGTTACCATTTGTCGAGTGGATTAAGTCCAAGGTCTTGGTTGTACAGATTAGTCCTTATTACTCAAAACGTCATTGAGACTCTACATAATAGGTGCCTCACTTTGACCCGTTACCGACTCAGTTGGGGTCATCAGGTGGCGGGCTTGGGTGAGGTCCCGATGCATGTAGGAGTCGATGCTTTGTTGTCAAGGATTCACCGCTTGCCCTTGTGCATGGATATCCTATGCTATCTGAGGAGATAATAGTGTGACAAATCTCTGGCCAGAGTACTAGATGTGTTTTAGGTAAATGGGTTTACCTAGTAACACATGCGATGTCACTATTTGATCTCCAAGATGGATGCATGGTTATTGGATCTCTAGCGACTCTCGATTTACCAATGTTCATTGATCTGATTGAGATATTTGAATTGAAAGGACCGTATTGTATGCTAACCATGACCGACTGGTTTCTTGCAGGCACTATCAGAGATACCTAGGGGATCATGGGGCGATGTTGCTAGACGCTTTACCATGATTCGATGGGTAAGCCTGAAAATGTGTTTTCAGAGTCACAAATGTTATGTGCCCACGGCTAGTTGTATCCCTGAACCATTGAGGGTCACAGAAATACTGATTTCCCAATTCTCATACGGATATGGTACTCAAAGTGTTGAGTATAGTAGGATGATGGTTGGGAGTATGCTTCATAAAAGTAGCTAAGGGAGTAGGACTTTCATATTTAGCTAATGAGAGTAAACCTGTCATATATATATTTAGTGGTCCGAAAATTTGATTTTGCATCATAATGATCAGTTTTGTAAACTGAGCACATCGGTGATATCTGATCATCGATCGGGATTATGATGAGACCACAATCTAGGGAGTCGAAACGAATGTTCATTGTTTGACTTGAACCGAATGTTCACTTTTGAGTTGAACGAAGTGTTCACTGCTCGAGTTGAACCGAATATTCATAGTTTGAATTGAACCGAATGTTCACTGTTTCGTTCAAACCAAACTCTATCCCTCAATCTATAAATATTCCAATGAGGAGACACTTTCAATAGAGAGAAATAAAAACACCAAAAGCTATTCAGCAAACTTCTCCCCTCTCCCTTCTTCCCTCGCCGTCGCCACCCGCCGCCGACGCCACCGCATCCCGCCGCCTCCGTCGGAATTTGTTCCGACCATCTCGGCGAGGAGATTCCGTCCGTGAAATTTTCGTCGGTTTTCTAGTGCAAACCGGCGAAGGTGTTGAGATTCTGATCGTGGACCGGATTAGGCGTCTATCCAGCCGTTCAACCGTTTAAGTGCCAATTCCCTCGTGGAATTGATCGGATCCAAATGCCTAGACGCCATCAAGGTATCCTCTAAACATCCTATGAATGTATTGATTATTGTATAGGTGTATTGACCGTTCCCGGGTTCCAATTTTTAAATTCTTCCGCTGTGCCCCGGGAGCGAGATCCGAATCCGCCGTTGCATCAACAGTGATATCAGAGCTTTGGCTCAGAATTGTCAATACACCATTCTGCCTGAATTGCATCAAAAATCTCGTTTTTTCAAAAAAAAAAAAAATCGCGCCGCCGCGCAACAAACGCG
>KQ988017.1:271206-285322 GCA_001598015.1 Dorcoceras hygrometricum
TGTCTACCTTCAAACATCTTTGAGCAACACGTCCTGTCCCATGTGATACCGTGTGCCTGCATCAATATCTTCATCTCTTCGAGAAAAAAGAGATGAATGTTGGATAACATATCCAGTACATTGAGATCAATAGCTGATGAACCTTCACCCGGAACAAAATTTGATTTATAAGCTTCCACAAACTTTCGGGTCAACAACTCTCTGTACTTTGTCAGTATATACATCCTTCTCTGAAGAGCTTCTCTTGTGGAATCTGTTTCGGCCCATGTGAGGACTTTTTCTTCTTTGGCATAAAAGTCTTCGATCTTTAGAACGGCCAATTTCTTGAGGCTGAAGGAATTAAAGAATTGTTCCACTTCATCAATAACTATCTCGCATAACTGTACAAGAACCTCAATGTCTGCACAAATCAAAGAAAATTGTTCTTTGGCGGGATTTCCTTTTACGGGATCCACTATCACCAGGGGCGCCTTCCCCTTAGCATCAACAGAAATCTTGGGAAGACTGGCCTTGTACCAGTCTCCTTCATTGACTCCTGGAATCGACATACTCTTCCCCAAATTTATCTTCGTTATTTCTCCAATAGGAGACGCAATGGGCAATCTGCTGGAATTGTCAACGGAATTTCCTCAATAGTCATTGACTCATCATCAGAAACTTTATCAGCAGCAGTTGGAACGACATCTGGAATGTCCTTTCCCTGATCCTTTATAGTTTCAGCCTCAGGCTCTGTCACAATATACGCAGCTGAAGCATCTACACTGCTCTCATTCTCATAAAAAATCTGCAACTGCTGCTCCCCAACACCTGTTCCAAAATCAACTATTTCCATTTCTTCATCTGTATCACTGGCTGTTACAACCGGTCTATCAGCTTCTTGAGCAATGAATTCTTCATAGGAAAGATTGAATCACTGATCCGTCTCCTGATCTCTTGGGACTGTCTGTTCCCCAACGTCTGTTCCACTGACAGTCGTTCCTTCAACATCTATTCCATCAACATTTTGTTCTTCCTCATCTGTGTCATTCTGAGCAGTCTCAGCGATCACCTGCTCAATAATGAGGTCCACGTCATCAGCAAACGTGGTTCGCACCTCCTCAGCAGTAGACTTCACTACTTGTTCATTTTCCACCGTTGGCTCGGATGCCTTCTCAGTAAGGCCACAAACAATTGTTTCTTCAACAACAAGGGCAGCTGATGTCGCTTCCCTGTTTTCCTCAAAAATATTCTCCACGGCCTCCTCAACAGCTCCCCGCTCTTTAAAATTTTCATCATCAGAATCCTTGTGCAGCCGCAACCTCCTCTTCTTCGATTTTCTCTTAGGCACGGGAGGTTGCTCAGCAGGTGCGGCCGGAGTTGGCTCAACAATTTTTAGAGGAACAGCCTCTTGTGCTACAGTAATAAGTACTGAACCCTTATCAGCCTTTCCAACTTTGGTCCGCTTTTTCTTTGAAACAACTGGCTCGACCACCTCAGCAGTAGTTGGTCTCTTCCTAGACACAGCCTTTTTGACGGGTGTTCTCTTCGCCCTGGGTTTATTTGCTACTTCCTCCACAGTGACTTTCTCATTGATCATAACATACCTATGAACCGTTTTCTCTGTCAGAATCCTAGGAGAGGGGAATGCTTTGGAGTCTCCCAACTCTAACGTCGGTACATCCTTCAATAGGACACAAATTTGAATAGCATACCCCTTTGCTTGCCTCGATCCTGCGGTCACCATTTCCTTAAAAATGTTGAATAAAAACCTTCCCCAGTTGATTTGCACGCCTCTAGTGATAGCAGCCATCAAAATAAAACGCTCATGAGTGACGGCATCAAATGACCCTGCTTTCACGAAAATAGATTTCGCCAAAATGTCACTGAGAAGTCAAAACTCAATCTTTATCTCCAGCTTCTAGCAGGAAGTGCTCAGTTGTTCACCAGAATCAGAGAAGATACTTCTCGCATCAAATACGAGATCCTTCGGAATCTCAGATAAGTCTGTCAACCCATCCAAGGGCAACGGAAATGCCCCTGCAAAGATTTCCTCAGATATTTCCACCGACGTCCCTTGTATGGTGCTGACCACCATTCCATCCCTTACAGATCCATTCTGAAATAATTCTGTTGAAGCATCTTCGTTAAAGATAGCGGGATACCCTAGAAAGCCTTTCAAACAGGATGCCACAAGGGCTCCAAACATTGCTACAATTCCAGTGTCGTCCATGGCAAGGACTGAGTCGAATGAAACGTGAAGGCTGTTGCTTATCAGTGAAGATGCCATTGAAGAAAGTTGACTCAGTGCGAAGAAGCCTGAAAAGAAATATCTGCAATACGAAAACACGAAGAACACGAGTGCAAGAGATGCTAGAGAACAATATACGCAAGGTAAGTGAAAATGAGAAAGGAAACACCGTAAATAACTATGGAATTTTTATCGGTGAAAGAGAGAGAAAATGTGGATGTGACGTTTCGAATGATGACAACCACGTGTCATTCATCCGACGGCGCGTACAATATTTTGAAATTATTTTGAAAAGATTTTATCAAAATTGCGAAATAGAAAAAATATTTTAAAATGATTTCAAATTCTGACCGCGAGGGTGAAAAGGTAAATAACTAGTTGGTGCCAATATTGTATAACGTCACAGCTGATTTAATATATCGCTGAGGGTAGAGCAGGAAATAACTAGTTGGTGCCAATATTGTATAACGTCACAGCTGATTTAATATATCGCTGAGGGTAGAGCAGGATCTGATCACAAATAAACATCAGCTGTGTATATGTGGCATCTGAGTGTATCCAGATCCCGCATATTCAGCTGACGTAGCACTTAACAATTCAGATCCTGGTTCCACCTACGGTTAAGATACTATCCAATGCAATATGCTTGCCTCAACTGAAGGTCTTTGCGTTCCCCCTGAACAAAAGACTCGTAGCTGAATTAAGCAACAGCTATCAACCTGCAAGTTGTTAGTGCACAGACAATTCAAGGCAATTCTAGGAGACCTAATATGTTTCTAAAATAAGAAAACTTAGCGTCTGGTAGAGGCTTTGTGAAGATGTCAGCGACTTGCTGTTCAGTCGACACATACTCCAGCCGGACGTCTTTCTTTAGCACATGGTCCCTTATGAAATGAAGCCTGATGTCTATGTGCTTTGTCCTTGAATGCAGTACTGGATGTTTGGTGATCGCGATGGAACTGGTGTTGTCACAGAGAATGGGTGCTTCAGAAGCATCAATGCCATAGTCCTTCAGCTGGTTTTGAATCCATAGTATTTGAGCACAACAGCTGTCAGCTGCTAGGTACTCCGCTTCAGCTATGGACGTTGCAATGGACGTCTGCTTCTTACTGAACCAGGAAATCAGTCGAACCCCTAAAAATTGACAAGTCCCACTTGTGCTTCTACGATCAATCCTACATCCTGCATAGTCTACATTTCTATAACCGATTAGTTGAAGGTATGAGCCTTTGGGATACCAAAGACCCACGTTGGAAGTGCCTTTAAAATATTTTAAAATGCGTTTCACGGCTATATAATGTGATTGTTTAGGCTCTGCTTGAAATCTAGCACACAAACAGACAGCAAAACATGATGTCTGGTCTGCTAGAAGTTAAGTATAGCAAAGAGCCAATTATGCCACGATAAAGTGATACCTCAATGGCAGATCCAGCTTCATCTTTATCCAGTTTAATTGAGGATCTCATAGGGGTCATAGCTGCTGAGCAGTTGTCCATGCCAAATTTGTTCAGCAGTTCTTTCATGTACTTAGCCTGGTTAATGAATATTCCATTCTCCAGCTGTCTGACTTGTAAGCCCAGAAAGAACGTCAGCTCCCCCATCATGCTCATCTCAAATTTGTCCTGCATTAACTTGGAAAACTTATGGCATAATTTGGGGTTGGTTGACCCAAAGATAATATCATCGACATAGATTTGAACTAATAAGACATGATCAGCTTTAACAAATTTAAACAGTGTCTTATCAACTGTGCCTATAGTGAAATCATGCTCGATTAGAAATTTTGAAAGCATATCATACCAAGCTCTGGGTGCTTGCTTCAACCCATATAGAGCTTTATCCAATTTATAGACATAATGTGGATGTGTATGATTTACGAAGCCAGGAGGTTGTGCAACATACACTTCCTCTGTTAAGATGTCATTAAGAAATGCACTCTTAACATCCATCTGATAGACTTTGAAGTCTATGAATGCAGCATATGCAAGGAACATGCAGATGGCTTCTAGCCTAGCTACTGGTGCAAACGTTTCATCAAAGTCTATCTTCCAATTGTCTAAAGCCTTCCAATTGTCTAAAGCCTTGTGCAACCAGTCTAGCTTTGTTTCTAGTTACCACTCCATCTTCATTCAGTTTATCCTAAAGACCCATCGAGTTCCTATAACTAAATGATTAGAATGTCTAGGTACAAGTTGCCATACGTTATTACGCTTAAATTGATTTAATTCTTCTTGCATAGCGTCTATCCAGCTGGGGTCAGCTAAGGCTTCTTCTATCTGCTTAGGTTCTATGTGAGATATGAATGCTGAATCGAAATGATCATGCAATAGTTGGCCTCGTGTGCGAACAGGACATTCAATGTTACCTATGACCTGCTCGGGTGGATGATTCTGTTCCACCTAAGATCAAGTCCAATGGGATTTGCTCCTTGTTCCACTTGTGTAACTGGTTGGATAGCAACAACTGGATCAGCTGATACCAATTGATATATTTCGTTGTCCGCTTGAGCATCAGCTTCCAGCTGTTGTAGTGGTTGTTCCATATGTGAGCTTGGTTCAGCTCTTGAATCAGTTCTTGTATCAGTTGTTGGTCTGGATACCAATTGATGTGATGTGCTCGCGACTGATACTTCAGATGTTGGTCTTGATACTAATTGATATGCGCTTGTATTTTGTGCAATAGATGTTGGTTGATGAATAGTAGAATCTGCTTGCGCAACATATGTCTGAGCAACTTCTGGTTGAGCAACATCTGATTGAACGTTGGTCACTTCAGCGCCAGCAGCTGGTACACTTGGAGAGATCTGATCCTGTGTAGAGTCAACGTTAGTTAAATCGATGACTAATGGATTAACTGTCAGATCTTGTTGTGCGTTGTCGTCCGATGTGTCCAGCGCTTGTTGTGTTTCAGATGAATATTGTTGTTGTGGCACGTCATCATCTGATTCATCAAGAATTTTTTATTCCAGACGTGAACACAAATCATGTAGGCTTGCAGCTGAGTTGGATCTGAAGCTTGTCTCATCAAAAGCAACATGAGCGGATTCTTCAACTGTTAGACTTCTATTATTGAATACGCGGGCACGTCATCATCTGATTCATCAAGAATTTTTTATTCCAGACGTGAACACAAATCATGTAGGCTTGCAGCTGAGTTGGATCTGAAGCTTGTCTCATCAAAGACAACATGAGCGGATTCTTCAACTGTTAGACTTCTATTATTGAATACGCGATAGGCTTTGCTAACAGCTGAATAACCTAGGAAGATACCTGCATCAGATTTTGGTTCAAATGCGGTTAGGTGCTTTTTGCCATTATTATGAATAAAACATCTGCACCCAAACACCCTGAAATAAGATATATCAGGTTTCTTGCCATGTCAGATCTCATATGGGGTTTTATCATGCATCCTATTAATCATAGATCTGTTTTGAGTATAACATGATGTTTTAACTGCTTCTGCCCAAAATTTTTGTGAAATACCGGAATAAGCAATCATAGATCTAGCAGCTTCTTTTAAAGTACGATTTATCCTCTCAGCAAGCCCGTTCAGCTGAGGAGTTCTAGCTGCTGAAAGCTCATGCTTTATCCCAATGTCTTCTAGATAAGAAGTTAATTTATGATTTAAAATTCAGTACCACGATCACTTCTTATCCTGTTGACTGTACAAGATCTGTCATTTTGCAAACATTTTAAAAGGCGTATCAGCTGGTCGGTGGTTTCAGATTTTTCTTTTAAAAACAACATTCAGGTATATTTTGTAAAATCATCAACAACTGCTAGTGTGTAATTCGTTCCCCCTAAGCTAGTTACGGGTCCATATGTAAAAGCTATAAGCTACGGGAAGAATGTTTACCACCTTTCTTTTTGAAAGTAGATTTAATTTGCTTACCCAGCTGACAAGCGGCACAAATCTTGTCCTTAGAAAAATTAATTTTTGGCATACCAGAGACCATATCATGCTGACTCAATTTAGCAAGTGTTTTGAAGTTCAGATGGTTCATTCTTTGATGCCATAGCCAGCTCTTGGAAGAGTCAGCTGCAAGGCATAACTGTTCAGATCCCAGCTTCTTTGACCAATCGATTAGGTATTCCCCGAACGTTTACCTACCAATACAGTCAGACCATTTGGACTCTGAACTGTGCAGGTGTGTTGTTGAAAATTAACTATGTAACCCTTGTCACATATCTGACTAATACAAATCAAATTGTAACGCCGGTTATCAAAACTAAGACATCTGATATAGAAATGTTACCGTTGATAAGCTTACCCTTACCCACAGTGTTACCATGAGCGTTATCACCAAACACAATTTTCGCTCCTTTGTGTGGGATGACATCTGATAGCAGCTTCTTGTTTCCAGTCATGTGACGTGCACAGCCTCTATCCAAGTACCATATGATTGATTCGCTTCCAGCTTGGTACCTGTGGTCCTGCAATCATGAAAACAGATTTTGGTACCCAATTTTACTTGGGTCCAGATAGGATTACCCCTTTCGGGAACTATACTTGAATTACTTTGACAGCTTTACCAGTGCAAAAGTACTGTGAGATTTGTTGATCTTTGGTTTGGTATTTTGACCATTCAGATCTCTATGGGGCCTAACCTTTTTCCATTCAGACTTAACCTTCTTAGAGCCACGTCTTTGTTGGTTCTGAACAAATGACTTGGATCCAGCTTTTGCCTTTTCCTTGTCAAGTCTGTTCTTTAGCGAACCAGACTTAGAATTCTCGGGTCTGTCATAGCCAATACCAGCTTTTCCTTTCTTATTCAATAGCTCTGAGATCTGGTTATCATACCGTACCGACTCACATGGATCATGTATCACACTAGCTTTGACAAAGCTCATCTTTTTGAACTTGTCATTTGCTAGATTTGATTGAGTACAAGTCTCTCCAGAGCTGCTTTCACCAGCATTGAAACCTAAGCCAGTTCTATCATTCGTTGGCTTCTGAATCTCACACAGCTTGTCTAGAGAGACAGAAGACTGGGTCCAGGATCTCATTATCGAATTTAATTTTTCAATTTCAGACTTGAGCTCACAAGACTTTGATCTCCACAAATCATTCTCAGACTTCAGCTTACTCAACTCGAATTTTAAACTGTCAGCTTCACCAAATTCAACAGTACTTGGTTCTACTGAACTATATTTCAAATCAGCGTTTTCAGCTTTAACTTCCTCGAATGTGTGAGAAAGCTTTCTGTACTCTTTGACCATATCATTAAGTGAACTGACAAGGTCTTCTCGTGCAAATTCAATATTGGAAAAATCAAACACCTCATCATCTGAAATTTGATCATCCATGAGAAAGTGAACTTCCTCCTGTTCACTATCGCTGAATGAGGAACTGCTGGATGAGGAATCTGAATCGGTATCAGCCCAGTTCCTGTTGCTTTCCTCAGTAACCAGTACTTTGCGATCATTCTTGCGGCTGGGTCTTTTATCACCTCTTGTCCTCATCCTCCTATCTTTTGATCTTTCCTTGGATCATTCATCTGTCTTCTCATCCCTTCTGTATCGATCCTCCTTCTTTTCATCTCTTCTGTATCTATCCTCCTTCTTTGGCCTTTTGCAATCAGCTGCAAAGTGCCCTGGACGTCCACAATTAAAATAGTTCATAACAGTTGTAACTTTATCATTTTTATGGACATTATTATAAGGAGTAGAAGGATTATAGGATCTTCTCAAGTATTTCCCAAACTTCTTAACGAAGAGGGACATGGCGTCATTGCTGAGTTGATCAGCTGTCTTGCTAGTGCTGGGAGAGCACTGTTCAGATGTTGTAGCTGCTAGCGCTTTGGTCGGCTGGGAGGTTGACGGTCCATCTTCTGCTCTTGTTTCCAACTCGAACTCATAAGCTTTAAGGTTTACAAATAGATCGTGAAGCTCCAGTTTATTGAGATCCTTGGACTCTCGCATGGCCATCGTCTTAACGTCCCATTCCCTGGGCAACGCTCTCATCACCTTCAAAGCCAACTCACGGTTGCTATACTCTTTTCCCAAGCTAGTCAACTCAATCACCACAGCGCTGAATCGCTCATCAAACTCCGTCATTGTTTCTCCATCCTTCATCTTCATAGATTCATATTTCTGCTGAGCGACAGTCAGCTTTTTCTCTTTTGTCTCATCGTTGCCTTCACATATTTGTGTCAGCTTTTCCCAAATATCTTTTGCTGTGGCACAGGTTTTTATATTGCTGAACATATTTTTGTCCAGTGTCTTGTAGAGAATGTCCCTGGCCACATTGTCCAGATTTGCTTTCTTTTTGTCTTTGTTGGTGTACTCATGTCTGCTCTTCTCCAGATACTGAGGCTCGCCATTGGATATTTCAAAGGCTAAGTTTGGCTTCAATATCTTCATCGGCCCTTCTGTGATAACTGACCACATGTAATCATCCTGAGCATCCAGATGCGCTTGCATGAAAATCTTCCAGTCATCGTAGTCCTCCTTAGAAAACATAGGAATTTTGTTGTGAGAAGTAGACATTTTAAAATATGATAAACACAAACAGCAGACTGTTCAATAACTGAGATGCGCAGGCTCTGGTACCAATTGATAGGATCAATTGGCTCGAAATACAGGCCTAGGAGTTCAGAAGGGGGGGTTGAATGAACTCCTTGGTATTTTTAAATTTTCGAAACCTTTAAAACAATTTTTACAAGCACCAGCTTAACTTAAATCCGAGTTACCAGAGTTAAGGTATCTCAGTTTTAATGCTGATTTCTTGGCTAACAGTAAATGTGCGGAAATAAGCCAATCAATCAGTGAACAGTTAAAGCAATAAGTAAATGCAGTAATGTAAAAGAGTATGGTCAAGAATTTGTTTATGGAAGTTCGGATGTCAATATCCTATGTCTCCCCTTCTTTCTTTTCAGGAAGGTTCCACTAGAAGATTTTATGTTTACAGCCTCTGTAACCACCCAGTCACCGAGCCTCGCTCAAGGTGAACTCCTAGCAAATCCAATCAACAAGCAGACGTAGCTGCTGAATACAACACTGATAATTTTTATCAAACGCTTTGGATAGCACGTTTGTTATAGACCCAAATCGAATAACAACAGTGAAATACAAATGATTTTTGAGTGATGCAAATCTTCTGGTTTCTAACACTGAAACTCGATTCAAAAAAATGAACCAGAAGATGAAATCTCGAAGGAAATATCTGTGAGCGCTTGACTTTGAAAGTTCTTCGAGATTGGATTTCTGGGACTTAGAATATTTTCGATTGAGAGCTTCTTTTTAAATCTCAGATGGTGATGAAGACAGAAATTTTCTGAATGAAGAGAACAATTAGCGAGTGTAAGTCCGAGAGGTTCTTCAATTCAAAATCCATCTATTTATACTCTTCGTCCTCCAACGGTCATAAAGATAGCCTAAGGAAACAAAAACATCGTACAGTTGTATGCACTGCTCCACTAAGGTAAATTGCGCTTCGACAGAGCCAAATTGTCGTCTTTCCATATTTGTGCAAACACCATAAAAACGTCCTCTGTATACTGTGTACTATTTACCCAAAATAGTAATGACGTTGTATCCTTAATTCCAGGAATATGTACGATTCAATCTTCACCATTGATTCTTTCCAATTTAAACATTGATAGCTTTTGAATCGGTTCGTCGTTTGTGCCTGAACATTTTCCCTTAATTGTAAATTGACGAGTGGAATACATCTGAGTACTTCGTAACAGCTGGTTGTAACGACTGAAAGCTTCAACATCTGAAATTTCCAATAGCTGAATGCTAACCAACGACTGAATACGCTAAGGGACACAACATCCGAATCCTAGCGCAAAACCAAACGCTGTCGTCTCAATTTATCCAAACGACATAGTTTTGCTGTCTGCTAAAAAATACGCTAACATTTGAATAGTTGCGTCTGATATCGAAGCAACATCTGAATATGTTCACTATTGATGTAAATACCCAACGTCTGAATATACTTCTGAAAAAGATACCCAACGTCTGAACCAATACCAGAATTTGATATCCCGTATAATTTCAACATCTGAAATCTTTACGTCTGAAATAATTCCACCCAATATCTGACTGGTCGATTCAGCATCTGAAAGAGTATTACATTTGAATAAACTTTTCTCCAAATACGTAGCTGATAACTTCAACGTCTGACTGTCCGGATGCTATCTTTAATTTAGCACTTGTCTTATTTTGTTATCACCAAAACTAATAAATTTTATCTTAACAGAAGGTAGTTAAGAATGCTGTGACATTCCTTGTACTTTATGTTGGTGACATTCTACTCATTGGGAATGATGTAACAATGCTGCAGTCAACTAAAGTATGGTTGTCTAGTAGATTCTCGATGAAGGACATGGGTGAAACATCCTATATTCTAGGAATATAGATCTATAGAGATAGATCGAAAAGGACGCTTGGACTCACCCAAGCGACCTACATCGATATCATACTTAAGCAGTTCTCTATGGAAGAGTCCAAGAGAGGACCCCTACCTATGTGCCACGGGGTCACTCTATCTAAGTCTATGTGTCCGAAGACTGATGAGGAGATAGAGAGTATGACACGTGTGCCATATGCCTCGGCAATAGGTAGTATTATGTATGGTATGATCTCGACTAGACCGGATGTCGCATATGCTCTGAGTGTCACGAGCCGCTACCAAACCAACCCCGGACAAATGCATTGCAAGGCTGTGAAAGATATTCTTAAGTGCTTACGAAGGACTAAGAATATGTTCATGGGGGGCGGTGAACTAAAATTAGAAGGCTATACAGATTCTAGCTTCCAATGCGATGTGGATGATTCGAAGTCAACCTCTGGATTCGTATTCATGCTCAATGGTGGTGCTGTCTCTTGGAAGAGTTCCAAGCAAGACACCATCGGGGATTTAACGACTGAGACTGAGTACATTACAGTATCAGCTGCTGCTAAAGAGGCGGTTTGGATGAGGAATTTCATCCAAGAGTTGGGCGTAATTCCTGAAGGAGTCGGTACAGTCCCGATGTACTGTGACAACATGGGAGCCGTTGCGCAAGTAATGAAACCTAGGTCTCACCAAAGATCCAAACACATACTGAGGAAATACCACATAATCCAGGATATTGTGGCTAGAGGTGACATAGCAATCGAGAGAGTCACCTCTGCAGAAAACACTACTGATCCACTTACGAAGCCCATGCCAGGACCATTGTTTGAAAAACATCGTGAAGCAATGGGACTACGTCTCATGTGTAGTTGGATTTAGGGCAAGTGGGAGATTGTTAGAGTAGGTGCCCAACTAGCCAACTTTGTGGTATGTGGGTTCTTGTTGACTCTATGTAAAACAATCTTTATTTATGAAATTCTCATTCTTTTATGGCATTATTTATCTTCATTATTATGATTACAATTGTTGGATAAAGACCTTGAATGCACTATAGTGTATGTTAGATGTGATAGTGGATTTGATGGCTATCATGAAACACATCTAATAGTGACTGTGTATTCTAAACGAGTACCTAGTCGATTGGACCGTCCAAAAGAGGATAAGGGCCGCCCGAGCTTGAGACTAGCATCTACGATGCGAAGTACACGTTTCATTGGTAGGGAACATAGTGATGTTCTTAGCATGCAGATGGATAGTGACCTGGTGATCTATCGAACTACCCTCGTTTGGACTTTCCAAATGGTTATCATTTGTCGAGTGGATTAACCGAGGTCTTGGTTGTATAGATTATTCCTTATTACTCGAAACGTCATTGAGACTCTACATGATAGGTGCCTCACTTTGACCCATTTACCAACTCAGTTGGGTCATCAGGTTCCCGATGCATGTAGGAGCCGATGCTTCATTGTCGAGGATTCACCGCTCGCCCTTGTGCGTGGATATCCTATGCTATCTGAGGAGATAATAGTGTGACAATTCTCTGGCCAGAGTACTAGATTTGTTTTAGGTAAATGGGTTTACCTAGTAACACATACGATGTTGTTAAGATAAAATTTATAAGTTTTGGTGATAACAAAAATAAGATAAGAACTGAATCTTGAAAATCAGATCTGGACAGTCAGTTATCATGGTTAACAGTTAAGTATTTTCAGATCCGAAATATTTGTGAACAGTGTACTCAGATTTCAGTTATCGGGTTGAAGATTTCGAATCAGAGCTAATCAGACTTGAGTATTAGGGTTATTTCAGTAATCGGGTTTGGATTTCAGATTTGAGGGTTTTCAAATTTGACTCAGAGACTTCCTTAACAGATCCGGGTATATGCGTTCAGATGTGAACAGACTCTACACAGGGTTCTACAGTAATTCAGATTTGATAATGTTTCAATATTACGAGGATAGTACAGTAATTCAGATGTGACAGAGAGCATTGAGTTTGTAAAGTACAAAGGGAGACAGTTCAGATGTGATGGCTATACGTGTAAGGAGATACTTCTTATAGCTACTCACAAAGGGAGAAATAGAACAATATTCAAATTTCAAGGTTCTAACAGATGTGAGCTTCAGATCTCGCCAGATACAAACAGTTGATCATTTGAGAGGAATCAACGGTCACAACATGAATTAAGGAAACAAATCAGAAATATTTTTAGTAAAGTCGCAAATACGCAGAGTGATTGATACGCTGTTTACCCAGTTTGGTAAATGAGTAAATTAAGCCCTGACAAGCGACGATGAAGATATACGAAGAGATTTGTTTCTACTAACCGTTGAGATTGAGGAGTATAAAGAGCTGAATATTTCAAATGGATATGCTCTCGAAAATTTGATCTCGCATACTCTCACGCTCACAAATTTCTGGGATTACTCAAGTAGAATATTCTAAGTCCCAGCATTCAAATCTCGAAGAACATTCCCTTGTTCTTAATTGTTTTATCTTTGAGATATTTACAGTACTCAAAATATCATATTCATTGTATTATCTAGATTGAGTCTGTAACAAAATTGCTACGTTAAGCCGTTTGAGAAAATTACATTCGATTGTAAACCGCAGTGTTATCTGCGTGTAGTTGGAGTTGCTAGGAGTTCACTTGGAGCGAGGCTCAGTGACCGGGTGTCTACAACGTCTGTATTCATCAAAGTCTTCTTGTTAGGCCCCGTGCTAATTACTAACAATTAACACATAATAAGCGCATAATCACGGAAGCTTAAAATCAGGGCTTAAAAATTTTTTTCGAAATACAATGGGCCTGAACTTCAAATCATACATTCAAAATATTCAATACTCAAAATATAGATCCCCAAATACAATAAAACACGGGGCATCCCCCGGTTCATTACATATCATAAATAACTGGGACTCAGGGATGAGGGGATCGACCAGCTGAACTTCCACTCTGCCCAGCTTGGTTACCTAAAGCTCCTGCAAATGGGCGACACAGACCCAACAAAACAAAAGCAGGAAAAGAAATACGAGGTCAAGCCTCAGTACGAAGAGCTATCAAAGCAGATAAACATGCAACATGCTATAATCAATGCTATGAACGCATGAGGGCTACCAAGAAATCGGATAGCTAGACCAGTCTATCAACTGGCAACTCAAACAAAGCCTCTATACCACACACAGCCAATCAGCCGGTGGAAATCATCGGTCCGTGATCATCGGGGCCCGTCAGCCCATCACAGCTCGGTGGTAGACACTCGAACCCGGTAGTCACCACTCCGACGATAGCGTTGGACTTTTCGGGCACGACTCAAGCTATCAAAGCAGATAAACATGCAACATGCTATAATCAATGCTATGAACGCATGAGGGCTATCAAGAAATCGGATAGCTAGACCAGTCTATCAACTGGCAACTCAAATCAAGCCTCTATACCACGCACAGCCAATCAGCCGGTGGAAATCATCGGTCCGTGATCATCGGGGCCCGTCAGCCCATCACAGCTCGGTGGTAGACACTCGAATCCGGTAGTCACCACTCCGA
>KQ988017.1:310588-340327 GCA_001598015.1 Dorcoceras hygrometricum
GCAATTGCAATTTATAATAAAGTCTGTTTTTCCGCAAATGTTTCCAGTAGTTGGCGCGCAATTGAGTATCTGTTAGATTTTGTTTTCGTGTTTTCAGTTTCTTTCAAAGTTATAAGAAATACAGCTTATAACAAATTATCTTTCAGCCCTTATTTTTATTCGAAAATTTTTATTTACCCCAACTCGTGATTCCCGTGGGCTCGGGCGTCACAACATGGTATCAGAGCAACGTTCCTGAGATAAACACACGCACCATAAACTGGATCAAAGTTCATCGTCCGTTCCTCTAAGTTGTGAGTTTACTTTCAGAGCATTGTCTTTAAATTATTTAGCATGTTCTGATATATATGTGGTGGATTACGGGCTATAGAATATAAGATGTCAGGAAGAGGAAGAAATAGACGAAGTATTCCACTAGAAGAAACTGATAGTGATAATAATGCTAATATCACACAACTGTTAAGGCTGCTAGTAGAACAGAACAATAGAGGAAATGGCCAATCAAGCAGCAACAGGGGACCAAGCAATGATGATCCCCAAGAGAAGTTCAGACGACAGAGACCCAAGGAATTCAGTGGTACTACTGATCCACTAGTTGCTGAAAGCTGGATCAAATCCATGGAGGTTATTTTTGAGTACCTTCAAATGTCTGATTTAGATAGGCCCAGGTGCGCTATCTATATGTTAAGGGATGATGCGATGATTTGGTGGGAAGGAGCCAAATTGTCTGTGGATTTGTTGAATCTTACTTGGGCAGATTTCAAACAAGTTTTTATTTGAGCAATACTTCACGGCTGGAAAGAGGTCCGAATTGAAGAGGGAATTTTTTACCCTCAAACAAGGAAGTTTAACCGTACAGGAATATGTGCGGAAGTTCGAAAGAGGGTGCTATTTTGTGCCACTGATAGGAAGTGACCCAGAAGAGAAACTGAGTCACTTCGTGGAAGGATTGAAGCCTATGTTCAAAATGAATGTTAGGCTATCGGTGCCCAGGACCTACAGAGAAGCAGTGGATAGAGCCCTGCAAATCGAAAGGGATTGGAAAGATGTTGATGAGGAAAGGCAGCAGAAGCGAAAAGCCTTTCAGCAGAAGGACCAAAGGCCATTCACGAAACATAACAAGAACCAGCAGAGGCCTCAGGAGCAAAAGCCTCTACCGATTCAACCTATTAGCTCTGTTCCTGCTGGTAATAATAGATCAGAGTGTCCTAAGTGCCACAAGAATCATCTAGGACAATGCAGACTTGGAAAAAACGTCTGCTATAAATGTGGAATGTCCGGACATATTTTGAAATATTGTCCAAAGTCCAAGCAACCAATGACTAGCAGAGCCTATGTAATGACAGCTGAACAAGCCAATCCAGACTCGACAGTAGTCACAGGTGAAATTTTGATAGCTAGATTTCCTTCTCTGGTTTTAATAGATTCAGGAGCTACACATTCATTCATTGCTGCTGAGTTTGTTAAGAAATTTCCCATCCAGCCATAGCAAGTAATGATAGGTTATTGTGTATCAGTGCCATCAGGAGAGAAGCTGGTATCTCACGAACTGTTTAGGAGTTTAGAACATAAACTTCAAGGGCATCAGATTACTGCTGATTTAATTGTATTACCAATGCCAGAATTTGATATGATTTTGGGAATAGATTGGCTAACTAAGTATGGGATAGTAATTGACTTTAAACTACGAGCAGTAGCTGTCAACCCACCAGGGAAAGATTCATTTCAGTTTTTAGCCAAACATGTTAATAGAGTTCCTCGAATTATATCATCCTTAGCAGCGACTGATAGACCCCAGCTGTCAGACGTAGAGGTAGTAAATGAGTTCCCTGAGGTTTTTACAGAAGATATCCAGGGACTACCACCAGATAGAGAGCTGGAATTTTCAATTGATCTAATTCAAGGAGCTGCTCCAGTATCTAGACCACCTTACCGATTAGCTCCATCAGAAATGAAAGAACTGAAAGAACAAATACAAGATCTGTTGGAGAAGGGGTTTATTAGACCAAGTACTTCCCCTTGGGGAGCCCCTGTTTTATTTGTTAAGAAAAAGAATGGAAGTATGAGGTTATGTATAGATTACCAGGATTTGAATAAATTGATGATTAAGAATAAGTATCCATTACCTAGGATAGAAGATCTGTTTGACCAGTTGAAAGGGTCAGTAGTGTTTTCTAAGATCGATATGAGGTCTGGATACCATCAATTAAAGATTAAGGCATCTGATGTTTATAAAACATCCTTCAGAACTAGGTATGGCCATTATGAATTTTTATTTATTCCCTTCGGACTTACGAATGCTCCATCAGCTTTTATGGATTTAATTAATAGGGTCTTTCAACCATTTTTGGACCAGTTTGTAGTAGTCTTTATTGATGATATCTTAGTGTATTCTAAGACCAGATGTGAGCATGTCCAACATTTGAGGACAGTTCTTCAGATTTTGAAAGATAAGCAGTTGTTTGCTAAATTCAGAAAATGCGAGTTTTGGTTTGAGAAAGTATCGTTCTTAGGCCATATAATTTCTAAGGATGGAATAGAAGTCGACCCAGCTAAAGTAGAAGTTGTTCGCGACTGGCCAGTACCAAAGAATGTTGCAGAGATCAACATTTGAGGACAGTTCTTCAGATTTTGAAAGATAAGCAGTTGTTTGCTAAATTCAGAAAATGCGAGTTTTGGTTTGAGAAAGTATCGTTCTTAGGCCATATAATTTCTAAGGATGGAATAGAAGTCGACCCAGCTAAAGTAGAAGTTGTTCGCGACTGGCCAGTACCAAAGAATGTTGCAGAGATAAGGAGTTTCTTGGATTTAGCTGGATATTATAGGCGATTTATCCAAGGATTCTCTAAGATAGTTGTTCCCTTGACTACGTTAATAAGAAAACAGGTGAAGTATAACTGGACAGTTGAATGTCAAAATAGTTTTGACAAACTGAAGCAAGCATTGATTGAAGCACCTGTGTTAACGATGCCATCTGATGAAGGAAAATTTGTAATTTACACCGATGCATCAAAGTTTGGACTAGGAGCTGTGTTGATGCAGGATCGTAAAGTCATTTCATATGCAGCTAGACAGCTGAAGGATCACGAGAAGAATTACCCAATGCATGACTTAGAACTGGCAGATGTTGTCTTCTCCCTTAATATATGGAGGCATTATCTATATGGGGAGAAGTGTGAGATATTTACAGATCACAAGAGTTTGAAATACTTTTTTACCCAGAAAGAATTGAATATGAGGCAGAGGCGATGGTTGGAGCTGGTTAAAGATTACGACTGTACGATCATATATCACCCAGGAAAAGCAAATGTGGTAGTTGATGCTCTAAGCAGGAAATCTGTTGGATTAGCTCAGCTGATTGTCCAGAAGCCGTTGGCAGCTGATATTGAAAAGTTTGGACTTGAAATAGTGTCCAGCAGCAGTAATATGATTTTAGCAAACCTCTCAGTAAGATCAAATTTAATAGACCAAATTCGAGAGGGTCAGCTGCAAGATGAGCAATTGAAGAAATAGGTTAAACAAGATAAATAAAGAGGCAGAAGCCTCTATTTTTCAGAAGATGGAATTTTTAGGTTTATGGGCAGAATATGGGTACCCCAAGTAGATGATTTGAGAGCTGATCTTTTGAAAGAAGCTCATACGGCTCCATATTCAGTACATCCAGGAAGTACGAAAATGTATAAGGACCTCCAACAGTTGTACTGGTGGCCAGGAATGAAGAGGGATGTTGCTAGATTTGTGGCTGAATGTTTGACGTGTCAGCTGGTGAAGGCTGAACATCAGCGACCGTATGGATTATTAAAACCACTGCCTATTCTAGAATGGAAGTGGGAACGTATAGCGATGGATTTTGTAACTGGATTACCAAGGACTGCTCAAGGATATAACTCCATCTGGGTTATAATTGATAGACTCACTAAGTCTGCTCATTTCTTACCAGTTAAAACAACATATGAGGTGATCAGATACGCAGATTTATATGTTAAGGAAATAGTGAGGCTACATGGTGTTCCAATTTCTATTGTATCAGATAGAGATCCTAAGTTTACATCAGCATTTTGGAAAAGCCTACATAAAGCTATGGGTACAAAACTGACATTCAATACTGTGTTTCACCCCCAGACTGATGGACAATCCAAAAGGGTGATTCAGATTTTAGAAGACTTGCTCAGGGCTTGTATTGTGGATTTTTCAGAAAGTTTGGATTTGAAGTTACCACTGGTAGAGTTTTCCTATAATAACAGTTTCCAAGCTTCGATTCAAATGGCTCCATATGAAGCTCTGTATGGCCGAAAGTGTAGGACACCAATTCATTTGGATGAAGTTGGTGAAAGAGCTGGTTTAGGACCGGACGTAGTGGATCAAACAACAGCAGCTGTTAGGAAGATAAGAGAAAGAATGAAAGCTGCTCAAAGTCGATAGAAAAGTTATGCAGATAATCGAAGAAGGGAACTGAATTTTGAGATAGGTGATCACGTATTTTTGAGAATAGCTCCAATGAAAGGAGTTATGCGTTTTGGAAAGAAAGGAAAACTGAGTCCAAGGTATATTGGACCATATGAAATTTTGGAGAAGATAAGAACATTAGCCTATCGATTAGCACTGCCACTGCAGTTGTCAGCAGTACATAATGTTTTTCATGTATCATCTTTGAGGAAATATGTTCTCACTCCTTCGCATGTGCTAAGTCATGAACCAATTCAATTAGCACCAGATTTGAGCTATGAAGAAAGACCAGAAAGAATTCTCCTCCGAGAAGTTAGAATATTAAGAAACCGTAGCATTCCTATGGTTAAGATACAATGGACTAACCAGTCGGAACGAGAAGCAATGTGGGAAACTGAAGCTGATATGCTAACTCTTTACCCTTATCTATTTGGTACGTAAATTTCGAGGACGAAATTTCAATAAGGAGGGTAGAGTTGTAACGCCCCAAAATCCATAGGACCACATTATTCATTTTGTTCATTTTATAGATTTAAAATGGAATGTTGAAATGTTATGCATTCTCAGATTCCAATGATTTCAGAAAAATAGATGTGAAGCAGCTGGTTTCAGTGGATGATTACAAGGGTGATGCACGAGCAGTTTTTAAAGGGATTGAAAATATCTTTAAGGAGGACAAATGATTTCTTTTGAAAAAGGTTTGGTGTTTTACAAATTAAAATGAGAGGAAGGGAATTTTACTAAATTTTATAAGTGTGTCATGCTTAATTTCACAAGTAGCTTGCCACTAATCACTTTCATATAAAAACATGTTTTGAAAGCAAGATCCTAATCATTTGAAAAGAAAATATTTAGTGTTCTTCAAAATATTCTCCAAGTTCGTGTGTTGCTTAAGGAAAAGATTCTGCAGGAACTAGCTACCGTTGCAAAGCTTCGTTTAAGGCAAGTAAAAGTTGATTCTTCACTCACCATTTAAAGCATATATTGATTTTTTCTAAGTCTTCTTAACTCTATGATACAGTATGTTTAAAGTTCATGTTTAAAATGATTTATACATGAAAAGGAAAGAAAGATGGGTTCAAAATGATGTTTTGATGCTTCCAAATGTTTTCCAGAAAGTTTATGATGTTTTAAAGTACTGAGTGTTGGATCTGTTTTGAAAGATCCTAATTAAGTTTTGAATTACACAAAACCTATTGTTGTTATTCTAACAATTCTACTTAAGTGCGCAGATTTCAGGTCGAAGAATATGTCCAGCAGATGGTTCACAATGAATGTTCAGCAGTTGGTTTGGTGCGTTCATGGATCGGCAGCTGAATTAGCAATGGAGACGTCCAAAGTTGTTACAAAACGATGTCGTTCGAATAAGTTGGAACGACAGCGTTTTGCATTCGCGAAGAAATCAGCAGATGGAGTGTGTTGATGAAGACGACCAGCAGGATGATCTTTGCGAAGAACCAGCAGATGCATTCCTTCAAGAGTGATCCAGTCGCAGTGATGAATCAGCAGCGAAGCAGTTGACGATTTACGAGAGTTGGATGTCAACTGCTGAGCTCAATTCAAATGGCGAAAGCGACAGGAGCCTGCAAAAGTAAAGGACGCAAGTACTTTTACTTTACAGAGGAGCGTTGCATTAAAGTGGAAAGAAGACAAGATAGCCTTCTGAAGCGCTGAAGAGTTTTGGAAGCTTTCCAACGGGAAGAATTTTACAGAGGCTATATATTAGAAGCGACGCCCTTTGAAGAAGTGTTCTGCAGAGTGAGCGAGACACTTAGTGTTCGTTCAGTTGGTGCTACTACATACTGTGGTAGAATTATATTGAAAATACAGTGCACCAACAGAGGGAAAAATAGAGAGATAGACGAAGCAATCAACCGCCATTAGAGAGGAGCTTTTCACGAGTGTTGATTGCTAAGTCTAGATTAGCTTATTTAGAGCACATTCCCTCGTGTGTGAGAAAAACATAGAGTTGAGCGTTCATTGTATCAATCTCACACACCCGGATTCATTCACAACTGTTTGTGAATGAATCTCGAAATATGTTCACAGTTCCCGTCCAAGCATGAAGACGTTAAACTCTTGTGTATGTAGTTAGTCACACAGTTGCGGCTGATGTGCAGTTATGAAGTAGTGGATCCTTCCGAGGTGGAAGAAGGGGAGATGTAGGATGTTGATATCCGAACTTCCATAAACAAATTGCTGTGTATCGTGTTCTGTTATTCATTCAGCAGTCTATTTATTTAGCACGCATTGCACGTTTACATTCAGCACGCACGCATATGCATATCAGCACTTGTTATGTATTTAGCATACGCATTTGCAGTTCAGCTTAGCATAACATTTCAGCAGCACACAAGCACGCAAGTCTTGAACAGATTTATGTTGTACATAAATCTGTTTGAGTTGTTTTAAAATATAGGATTCAGTTTGGTATTTTCCGCATGATTTTTAAATCATACCAGATCTGTCTCCGGTGCTCTTTGAGATTTTAAATGTTCAAGAACAACGAGCTATTGCAGCTCCAAAGTTTGTATCAGCAGCCAGCAA
The DNA here is from genome assembly GCA_001598015.1 of Dorcoceras hygrometricum. Classification (NCBI taxonomy): domain Eukaryota; kingdom Viridiplantae; phylum Streptophyta; class Magnoliopsida; order Lamiales; family Gesneriaceae; genus Dorcoceras; species Dorcoceras hygrometricum. The sequence continues at coordinate 317,582 of KQ988017.1, forward strand.
AATTTTTAACAAATGATTTTCAAACGCGCTGTTGCTGCTGATCTTCTTTTTGATCCTAAGTAATTTTCGGACCAACACTGAGGATTCGAGTTTAATCCAAGAATGTTTATGAATGTTCTTCCTTTCAGTGGTTGTGATATCAGAATTTGATAATTATGTAATCGGTAGTTGCTAGTTGAGTAAGTATAAAGTCTGGTTTGATAGGCAACGGCTGATAGCATAGTTGTTGTTTTGATGTTACAAATATCACTGTTCATTCCAACAGTTGCGTTGTTTTCGTAAAATCAGTAGTTGCACTGTTCATTCCAGCTGTTGCATTCCATTGTAATATTCCAGCTGTTGCATTCCATTGTAGTATTCTAGCAGTTGCACTATTCACTTCTAAAGTACTATTCATTGCGACTGGTACTATTCATTGCGACTGGTTCCTATTCATTGCGTCTGGAAATTTAGCGAAAATCCTTGCTCTGGTTTCACGTATGTTAGCGCTTTTCTTGAGACTGGTTGATGCGCTAACGACGTCGTTTCATTTAATACGTTTGTTTTTAGTAAAAAGACCTTGCAGCTGATTTCTTTTAGCATAACCCGTGGACAGTAGAAATCTGTTTTGTTTCATAGTACTGTTTCAATTTGTTGCGACTGGTTCCCGTCTTGCGACTGGTTCCTATTCATTGCGACTGGTTTCTCTTACGACTGGTTTCATTTCAATGATATGTTTCCAAAAGCTGAATTCTATACTCAGTAAAATTTTAAAGTGGAAGCAAGAATTTTAAACGATGGAACCCGAGGATTTTAAGAAAGAAAGTTTAGAGAAAAGGATGTGAAAGGAACAAAAGTTTATTTTAAGATTTATGGCAAAGATAACAGACGGCCATAATGGGTGAGGTGAGCAGCTATCAGTTTCCCTCCCATAAAGAGAAGGGTGAGCAGTCGTCTATATGTCGGTTGCCCTAACGCAAAGAAGCCAATGGCTAAGGCTGATATCAGTAGTCACTTGATCAGGTGCAACACGGACCTAAGGAGAGATTCTGAGCCATAAATCTAAGGAAAAATGATAATGATGTTGAGATTTGGGCTATTATCCCCTGTCTCCAAGTTTATGAAAGAAATAATGAATGTTTATGAAATGTTTACGAAAGAAAATGATATTGATCATTGATGTTACTTTAACTTATGTATTGATCAGATGTCCACCTACGTATTTGAACTTGTTATTATTCATGTTTTACTTGCTGAGCCCCTAGGCTCATTAGCTTTTAAAATGGTGCAGGTGCGACAGCTGGAGAGCGAACAGAAGGTGAAACTTGAATCAACTGCTGGGTGGTGTGTGTTTGTGTTGGATCTGTTTTGACAGATCCTAATTAAGTTTTGAATTACACAAAACATGTTATTGTGATTCTAACAATTCTACTTGAGTGTACAGATTCTAGCTATCGAAGAAGACGATGAACAGTCGAAGAATCTGTCCATCCGATGGTTCGCAATATATTGATTCAGCAGTTGATTTGGTGTTCATGGAATCGGCAGCTGGATTAGCAATGGAGACGTCCAAAGTGAATCAGCTGTTCGTAATCAGGCGGAGGCCAAGTTGAACCAGCTGGAGCATAGTGAACCAGCTGGATCGATGTCAACCAGCTCCAAGCGCTAAAGAGAAAAGCGAACCAGCTGGTACATGAGTTGAGAAGTCTGCTGAGGAAATAGATCGAAGAAGAAGATGCGCAAGTTACTGTTGACGAATCTGTTAGCAGTAGCAATTATAAGCACTGTTGATGAATCTATCAACAGTCGCTATTCAAGAAGCAAGAAGCAAAGAAGAATCGCAAGCTGAAGCTGGAGTGATGAAGAAATCAGCTGGAGCGCTAAGTGTAGATGACATCAGCAGTGACGTCATCATTCATCAGGAAGCTACAGTGATCAGCAGATGAAGAGATATCAGCAGTTGAGAAGATGCGCTAGATATGGAATCAGCTGTGATGACATCAGCCTTGAAGTCTTCACAATCAGCAGTTGGCAATCAGCAGATGAAGAGAAGCGCAAGAGTTGAAGCGACGTCGTGCTGAATAATCAGTAGATGGATTAGCGTTGATGACGTCATCGGTGACGTCATCATATTCAGCAGATGGTTTGAGAGACCAGTCGCAAGAATCAGCAGGTAGCTTGTATCCAGACGCAAGAAGAAGCGACGTCGTAGATGAGGCAATCCAGTCGCAAGCTACTGTTCACCAGCAGATGCTATTTGGAGATAGCGATAGCAAAACGATGTCGTTTACATAAGTTGATATGACAGCGTTTTGCTCTTACGCTAAAGATTCAGCAGGAAGACTTTGCGTTGATATTTCAGCAGTCGCAAGCTACAGTGGATCCAGTCGCAACGCAAAGATTTCCAGACACAGTGTTTGAATACCCAGACGCAAGAATATAAATCTATTGTTATTGAAGAAGATTCAGGCGAAGCAATTGATAAACCAGACGCAAGCTTTGCGCATCCAGTCGCAAGCTGAAGCATCCAGACGCAAGATTCCAGTCGCAGTTTTTGAAGCTTCAGCAGTAGCGCAAAGCATCCAGGCGCAAAGAATCGTAGAAGTAGCAAAGCGCAGCAGTTGAAGAAATGAATCAGCGGTGAAGCAGTTGACAACTTACGAAGAGTTATCAAAGCTGGATGTCAACTACTGAGCTCAATTCAAATGGCGAAAACGACAAGAAGCCTGCAAAATAAAAGGACACAAGTACTGTTCCCCTGTCGGTACTTTACAGAACATATTTGAACGGGAAGAATGTTGTGTCCAACGGGATTAATTTCTACAGAGGCTTTATATACAAAGATAGCGCCATTGAAGAAGTGTTCGAGAAGTTGGTCACTGTGAAGATATCGCAGAGAACAAGTCAATTGCACAGTGCACCAACAGAGGGAAAATGTAAAGGAAGACGAAGCAATCGACCGCCATTAGAGAGGAGCTTTCACGAGAGTCGATTGCTGAGTCTAGATTAGCTTGTTAGAGCATTTCCCTAGTGTGTGAGAAAAACAGAGAGTTGAGAGTTTCATTGTATCAATCTCACACATCGAGATTCATTCACATCTATTTGTGAATGAATCTCGAAATCTTGTATCAGTTCTCGTCCAAGCACGAAGATGTAAAACTCATGTGTATGTAGTCAGTCACACAGTTGCGGCTGTTGTGCATTTGTGGAGTCTAGGAGTTCTCACAGCTGCTGGTTGTGGGATTGGGTCTGTACACGCAGTTGTAAGATCAAATCTTCTAGTGGAGCCTTCCGAGGTGGAAGAAGGGGAGATGTAGGACATTGAAGTCCGAACTTCCAGAAACAAACCTGCTGAGTATCGTGTTCTTTAAGCTTTCTGTATTGCATATTTGTTTAGCATCGCACGTTTACAGTTCAGCACACATCGCATAACAGCACGCATTTAATTCAGCACTTATATTCTAGCATCGCATTGCATACAGCAGCACACAAGCACACAAGTCTCGAACAGATTTATGTTGTACATAAATCTGTTTGAGTTGTTTTAAAATATAGGATTCAGTTCTGGTATTTTCCGCATGATTTTTAAATCATACCAGATCTGTCTCCGGTGCTCTTCATCGTGTGATTTTATATGTTCAAGAACAACGAGCTATTGCAGCTCCATAGTATCAGCAGCGCAAAATTTTAAAGTCTTTTAAAAGCGCGGCTGCTGACCTTTTAGATCCTAATCTCGGACCAACAAGTGGTATCAGAGCGGGTTGTTCTTGAACGAGCACTAATTTTAAAACACATGTGCTATGTTTTAAATGTTTTGAGAATCTTATTTTGTGAAGGCCAGATCTATTTTTATGTATAACCGGTTTTTCGCTTGATGAACTGTCGGGATGCGCGAGTCTCGGGCAGATGCCAAGCTTCTATTTTCGTTGTGCTGTAAGATCACTTGGAGCGAGGCTCGGTGACAAGCACATGGGGCGAGATAGAAGAAGGAAAAATCTGAGCTGTTCTCTGTACTGGTTCTTCATACATTTGAGTAACTCAGTAGCATGTGTTCATTTGAAATATTTCGATGCTCTGATCTGTTTAAATGTTCTGCTTTTTGCGGATTCCAGCTGATGCAAAATTTTGTTTTTAAAATGATTTGAGCTCATGTTATAAAAGACAGGGAGAGTGGCGTCACTGTCTTTGTAAATTTGAGCAAATGCATCAGCTCCTGTTTTCAAAATCATATACTGTTGCATATGGTGCTTCCCAAAGCTGTTTTGTTTTTCAAAGATTAAAACTCCTGCTGTTGTTGTAACAGTGTAGGGAGAGCTTTTTGTTTTAATTATCGGGAAGAACAGCAGTTCACTTTCTTTTTTGATTCCCACAAAAAGGGAGAGAATTGTTAGAACATGCATTGTTCATTTAAGGTTTTGTGTAAATCAAAAAGGGAGAGATATCCAGCCGATGGTTCGCAATATATTGATTCAGCAGTTGGTTTGGTGTTCATGGAATCGGCAGCTGGATTAGCAATGGAGACGTCCAAAGTGAATCAGCTGTTCGTAATCAGGCGTAGGCCAAGTTGAACCAGCTGGAGCATAGTGAACCAGGTGGATCGATGTCAACCAGCTGCAAGCGCTAAAGAGAAAAGCGAACCAGCTGGTACATGAGTTGAGAAGTCTGCTGAGGAAATAGATCGAAGAAGAAGATGCGCAAGTTACTGTTGATGAATCTGTTAGCAGTAGCAATTATAAGCACTGTTGATGAATCTATCAACAGTCGCTATTCAAGAAGCAAGAAGCAAAGAAGAATCGCAAGCTGAAGCTGGAGTGATGAAGAAATCAGCTGGAGCGCTAAGTGTAGATGACATCAGCAGTGACGTCATCATTCAGCAGGAAGCTACAGTGATCAGCAGATGAAGAGATATCAGCAGTTGAGAAGATGCGCTAGATATGGAATCAGCTGTGATGACATCAGCCTTGATGTCATCACAATCAGCAGTTGGCAATCAGCAGATGAAGAGAAGCGCAGGAGTTGAAGCGACGTCGTGCTGAAGAATCAGCAGATGGATTAGCGTTGATGACGTCATCGGTGACGTCATCATATTCAGCAGATGGTTTGAGAGACCAGTCGCAAGAATCAGCAGGTAGCTTGTATCCAGACGCAAGAAGAAGCGACGTCGTAGAGGAGTCAATCCAGTCGCAAGCTACTGTTCACCAGCAGATGCTATTTGGAGATAGCGATAGCAAAATGATGTCGTTTACATAAGTTGATACGACAGCGTTTTGCTCTTACGCTAAAGATTCAGCAGGAAGACTTTGCGTTGATATTTCAGCAGTCGCAAGCTACAGTGGATCCAGTCGCAACGCAAAGATTTCCAGACACAGTGTTTGAATACCCAGACGCAAGAAGACAAATCTATTGTTGTTGAATAAGATTCAGGCGAAGCAATTGATAAACCAGACGCAAGCTTTGCGCATCCAGTCGCAAGCTGAAGCATCCAGACGCAAGATTCCAGTCGCAGTTTTTGAAGCTTCAGCAGTAGCGCAAAGCATCCATGCGCAAATAATCGTAGAAGTAGCAAAGCGCAGCAGTTGAAGAAATGAATCAGCAGCGAATCAGTTGACAACTTACGAAGAGTTATCAAAGCTGGATGTCAACTGCTGAGCTCAATTCAAATGGCGAAAATGACAAGAAGCCTGCAAAAGAAAAGGACACAAGTACTGTTCCCCTGTCGGTACTTTACAGAACATATTTGAACGGGAAGAATGTTGTGTCCAACGGGATTAATTTCTACAGAGGCTTTATATACAAAGATAGCGCCATTGAAGAAGTGTTCGAGAAGTTGGTCACTGTGAAGATATCGCAGAGAACAAGTCAATTGCACAGTGCACCAACAGAGGGAAAATGTAAAGGAAGACGAAGCAATCGACCGCCATTAGAGAGGAGCTTTCACGAGAGTCGATTGCTTAGTTTAGATTATCTTGTTAGAGCATTTCCCTAGTGTGTGAGAAAAATAGAGAGTTGAGAGTTTCATTGTATCAATCTCACACACCGAGATTCATTCACATCTATTTGTGAATGAATCTCGAAATCTTTTATCAGTTCCCATCCAAGCACGAAGACGTAAAACTCATGTGTATGTAGTCAGTCACACAGTTGTGGCTGTTGTGCATTTGTGGAGTCTAGGAGTTCTCACAGCTACTGGTTGTGGGATTGGGTCTGTAAACGCAGTTGTAAGATCAAATCTTCTAGTGGAGCCTTCCGAGGTGGAAGAAGGGGAGATGTAGGACATTGAAGTCCGAACTTCCAGAAACAAATCTGCTGAGTATCGTGTTCTTTAAGCTTTCTGTATTGAATATTTGTTTAGCATCACACGTTTGCAGTTCAGCACACATCGCATAACAGCACGCATTTAATTCAGCACTTATATTCTAGCATCGCATTGCATACAGCAGCACACAAGCACACAAGTCTCGAACAGATTTATGTTGTACATAAATCTGTTTGAGTTGTTTTAAAATATAGGATTCAGTTCTGATATTTTCCGCATGACTTTTAAATCATACCAGATCTGTCTCCGGTGCTCTTCATCGTGTGATTTTATATGTTCAAGAACAACGAGCTATTGCAGCTCCATAGTATCAGCAGCGCAAAATTTTAAAGTCTTTTAAAAGCGCGGCTGCTGACCTTTTAGATCCTAATCTCAGACCAACAGTTTGTCAAAGGCCAGCGTTTTCCGTGTCATAGCTGATGTTGTTTTGTTTTCGAATGTACTATATTAGATTAGTTGCAACAGTTGATGTACATTTATATAGAATATCAGCTGTTGTAAATCGCAATTGCAATTTATAATAAAGTCTGTTTTTCCGCAAATGTTCCAGTAGTTGGTGCTCAATTGAGTATCTGTTAGATTTTGTTTTCATGTTTTCAGTTTCTTTCAAAGTTATAAGAAATACAGCTTATAACAAATTGTCTTTCAGCCCTTCTTTTTATTAAATTTTTATTTACCCCAATTCGTGATTCCCGTGGGTTCGGGCGTCACAAATTATTACTGAAACAGCACAGATGGAAACAGATTTGGAGGTACCAGAGATAATAAGATCTGATGATATAATAGTTGAGATCACTAAGTGCTCGATTGCTGTCAATGATGAGGATGATAATCTTGATGGAGCTGAAAATTAAATTGCTAGGAAAATGGCATCTTTTACTGCACCGAAATAGTTTCTTAAAGAGCCTTTGAGATCTGGGGAGGATGACGACATGTCTGGGCTTAAGCAACCAAGTAAGATAATTGAGATGGAGAAGGAGAAGGAGTCTGAGAAGAACAAGGAGATTGAGCCTGTGCCTACTGATGATTTTAGTCTGGCAAAGAGTGTTGCAACGATGACTGACTCTGAGGACACGGAGCCCTTGAGAAAGGTTCTGGATCTTACAAACAAATATAAGTCTGATGAAGAGTCGATTTCCATCGAAAAGGAGATTGAGCCTGTGCCTACTGATGATTTTAGTCTGGCAAAGAGTGTTGCAACGATGACTGACTCTGAGGACACGGAGCCCTTGAGAAAGGTTCTGGATCTTACAAACAAATATAAGTCTGATGAAGAGTCGATTTCCATCGAAGATATTTTGAAGTAAATTCCTGCGGACATGATGTTGCCATCCATGACAGCTGCAGATGTTACACGAATAAAATTCGGATGTAGCATTGAGATTCCGGAAGTCAACAAAGGAGATTGGTACAAGGCCAGTCTCCCTCGGATTGCTACATCAGACAAGGGGAAGGTGCCTCTTGTTGCGAAGGATGATATAAAAGGGCACCCAACCCGGGAGATGTTCAGTTTAGTTTGTGCAGACATAGATTTTCTTGTACAGCTTAGGGAAAAGGTAATAGCAGATGTTGTCTCATTCTTTTATTCTTTCAGTTTGAGCAGATTAGCAGTTCTTGGTTCACTTAAAGATATTATTGCCAAAGAAGAGCAGATTTTAGCATGGGCAGAGACTGATTCGTTAGAGACAGCTGTGAGGAGGCAGGAGTATATAATAGCCAAATACAGAGAGATGCTTTTGCAATAATTCGTGGAAGCTCACCGCCAAAACTTCACACCCGGTCAACCCTCGACAGCCATTGATCTCAGATCATAGCTTTGCTCTCTGATGCTCATCTATTTGCATTAGAGGCATTACAAACTCAGATGAGAATACATGGACTGAATTGGGAACGAATATGTAGCTCAAGACTGTTTGAAGGTGAAAATCAAGATCGTGGTGCAGTTATTGCCCGATCAAATACAAACAACATGTCTTTGTGCTGGATTCGAACCATGACCTTGGTTGACGGGTCCTGGATCATCCAAGAGGGAAATGATTTTTGGAAACGCCTACCCAAGCCAGTTGTTTCTCTCAAATGGCAAATACCAGCTCAATGGCAATTTGTGGATACTTTAGCCCCAGTCAGTGATTCTTTCAAGATTTTTAGCAAACGATGGGCTGACGTATGTATAGAAGTTGTACAGTTTTCTACTTCTGGTCATTTGCAGCCAGTTAGTTTGCATTATTTTTGCAGAGATATCGTTGCAGTCAGTTCAGTGGTAGATTTAGTGATAGATCCGGCAGAATTTGTTGGAGTTTTTCGTAGAGGTCCAGATGTATAGGTGATTATCTCATATTCGAGTTCTTCTTCTAGTTCTAGCCAACCAGATCCGATCTCTCCGAATGATATTTTTTCTCAGCGCCAGCTGGATACAGCTTTGACTTCTCCAAATCCGAGTATTTCCACTGATTCTCATATATTCTTCACTACTAATGACATTCCATTGGGTGGCGCTACAACTGATGATCAGATCTTGCTGCGTTCTATTGCTCTTCCTGCGCCAGATTTCACCGAATCATTTGCACAGCTCAGGGCCTCTGTTACTCAAGTTTCGAGTAAGCAATTACGAACTACCAACAGCATTGGCGATCTCAAGAACCACATCTTATCTAAGATCGATCATCTTGAGAAAGCTTTTGCAGATGCTCATACTCAGCAAGACCAAGTCCTTTGCGGTCTTATTAAAAATGTCCGATAGGAAGTACAGATTCAGAAGACTGGCTTATCGATTGAACTGCTTGAGTCTAAGAGAGAGGTTCGGGCTCAATATGCCATCTTAACGACAGATTTGGCTGACATTCGAAAAGAAGTGCAAGAACAGAAAGCCACGTTGCCTCAGGACTTGGATGACCAGTAAGCTGCCCTTTCACATGATTTAATGGAGTTCCATGTGCAAGCACAGGAAAACCTTCAATACACTCACCTCTCAACTGTCTGAGCTTGTTGATTCAATAGAGGTGGTGATGCCAAGAAGGGGGAAAGAGGTAGCAGCTGAGGTCCGCAGCCTCCTCCTGATGATCGTGGCAGACCTGGCGGAGGTAGTAGGAGCGAATCTTCGAGTAAAAGGTATTACAGAAGTGGTGGATCTCACAAAGTATCTGGAAGAGGCTTTGAATACTGGCTAGGAGAAAAATAAACAGTGTTCAGTTTTTCAATTCTTTGTACAAATCTTTTGTACTTTGCTTCGTATTGAATATATATATCAGACTTGGAGCAATTTATTTTTGTCTCTTTAAGTCAAAGGCTACTAAGTTTTGTCATCACCAAAAAGGGGAAAATTGTTAAGATAAAATTTATAAGTTTTGGTGATAACAAAAACAAGATAAGAACTGAATCTTGAAAATCAGATCTGGACAGTCAGTTATCATGGTTAACAGTTAAGTATTTTCAGATCCGAAAGCTAATCAGACTTGAGTATTCGGGTTATTTCAGTAATCGGGTTAGGATTTCATATTTGAGGGTTTTCAGATTTGACTCAGAGACTTCGTTAACAGATCCGGGTCGTAGGATTTGATATCCGAACTTCCAGAAACAAATTTCTGACCCTTACACCTTTACTTATTGCATCGCATTTATTTACATTCCTACTGTTCACTGTTCAATCGGTTTATTTCTGCACATTTTATTGTTAACCGAGAGATTAGAAGTAGATTGGGAACCTCAGATTTGTTAACTCAGATCTGAGTTTAGCGAAGGCTTGTAAAACGTTTTTAAGGTTTCGAAAAGTTTAAAAATCCAAGGAGTTCATTCACCCCCCCTTCTGAACTCCTAGGACTATTTTCGATCCTAATTGATCCTATCAGATGTCACTATTTGATCTCCAAGATGTATGCATGGTTATTGGATCTCTAGAGACTCTCGATTTACCAATGGTCATTAATCTGATCGGGATATTTGAATTGAAAGGACCGTACTGTACGCTAACCATGACCGACTGGTTCTTGCAGACACTATCAGTAATACCTAGGGGATCATGGGGCGATATTGCTAGGCGCTTTACCATGATTCGATGGGTAAGTCTGAAAATGTGTTTTCGGAGTCACAAATGTTATGTGCCCATGGCTAGTTATATCCCTGAACCATTGAGGGTCATACAAGTACTGGTTTCTCAATTCTCGTACGGATATTGTACTCAAAGTGTTTAGTATAGTAGGAGGATGGTTGGGAGTATGCTTCCTAAAAGTAGCTAAGGGAGTAGGACTTCCATAATTAGCTAATGAGAGTAAACCTGTCATATATAGATTTAGTGGTTCGAAAATTTGATTTTGCATCATAGTGGTCAGTGTTTGACTTGAACCGAATGTTCACAATTTGAGTTGAACCGAATGTTCACTGTTTGTTCAAATCAAACTATATCCCTCAATCTATAAATATGGCAATGAGGAGACACTTTCAATAGATAGAAAGAAAAACACCAAAATCTATTCAGCAAACTCCTCCCCTCTCCCTTCTTCCCTCGCTGTCTCGCCGACGTTGCCGCATGCCGCCGATGCCGCCGCAGCCCGCCGCAGCCCGCCGCCGCCGTCGGAATTTTTTCCGACCATCTCGGCGAGGAGATTCCGTCCGTGAAATTTTCGTCGATTTTCTAGCGCAAACCGGCGAAGGAGTTGAGATTCTGGTCGTGGACCAAATTAGGCGTCGATCCAGCCGTTCAACCGTTGAAGTGTCAATTCCTTCGTGGAATTGGTCGGAGCCAGGCACCTAGACGCCATCAAGGTATCCTCTAAACATCCTATGAATGTTTTGCTTATTTTATAGGTGTATTGACCGTTCTTGAGCTCCAATTTTTAAATTCTTCCTCTGCGCCCCGGGAGCGGGATCCGGATCCACCGCTGTGCTAACACTTATAATCATGGACCATTTATTTAAGTGCTAAAATGAGGTACTCTCATGTAAATTCAATATTTGAAAAATCAAATACCTCTTCACTATCATTGGCCATGAGACAGTGCACCTCTTCTTGAGGTATTTTCTTCTGAATCAGTAACTTCCCATTTGCTGCTGCTTTCTTCAGCAACAAGAACTTTACAATCCTTCTTCTTCTTTCTGAACATCTTTCTATTGCTCCTATCACGCCTCTTTCCAGATGACTTCTTGTCATCTTTATTTGGCTTCATCCAGTCAGCTGCGAGTGCCCTGCTGCCACAGTTATAACATTTCGAGTCAAGAGATATCTGTTCTGATTTATTATTTGAAAAATATGGATAGGAAGTTTTTCTCATGAATTTGCCAAAATTCTTGACGAATAGGGACATATCATCATTTCTCAGCTGCTCTGCCGTTTTGTTAGGCTTGTCCTCAGTAGCAGCTAAGGCTTTCACTAGTTTTGATGTAGAAGCTTCCTCTTCTGTATGTGTGTACGTTTCCAAGCTGACCCAAAACAATCTCATTTTGTCGCTGTTACACGTATTTTAAAATATTTAAAGGACACTCAGAACGTGGGTCTTTGGTATCAGAGACTCAATTTTCAATTCAATTGGTTACTCAGATGCAGATTACGCATGATGTAATATCGATTGGCGTAGCACAAGTGGCACTTTTCAGCTTGTGGGTGATAGATTAATTTCATGGTTTAGCAAGAATCAGACATCCATCATGACATCCACAGCTGAGGCATAGTATCTAGCAGCTGGGAGCTGTTGCGTTCAGATCATATGGATTCAACAATAGCTTAGGGACTACGTCGTTGATGTAGCGAGAGAATAGGAATGCGAAAGATTGTAAGGTAATCGAAAGGTCAATGAAAATAGAGTATAAAAATATTTTGAAACGGTGAGAGAAAATGTAGATTGTGTTGTCGTACACTGACAAAGCACGTTTCAGGTATCTCTTAGCGGGGTTTGAATTTTAAAGGTCACTTGCAAAAGTTTATCAGTACGATAAAAAGTAAATAAACCTCTGTTTGTAGAAAAATCACAATCGTTGATTTAATATATCAACAGAGGTACTATCAGATTAGATCTGGGATAAAAATCAACTGTATATGGGTTGTAATAGTGATGCCAGGTCTTAATGGGTAATAGTATCTCTGTTGGGTATAGGGTCGGCGGTAGGGTAAGAGGTAAGATTAATTTCTAAGGAAAATGAGACAACACCAGCAGTTTGACACGCACCTTCCCGAACTCATGGGACTAACAGCCCAACCCTAACGCATACAATAGGTGCACTCTGCGCTACCACATTATAAGGAAATAAAGTTGCACCTTGGCTAATAGTTATAGCTTTTGGCCTAGTGGTAAGCGTTTGATCCTAACAAGGAATATTGCCTTCCCCTGAATATTTAAAATTAAACTCCCCCTGCAATAGACAAAATACTTTCAATTTTGCAAAAGAAAACATTTTACAGGGACGACGGCTTGGAGAAAACAGAATGCACAAGTTGAATTTTAAAAACGATCATATGCTACAGAAAACTTTTAAAGAATTTAAACATTTTGTAGCACATATTAAACTTCCCCAAATAAAAAAGATTTGGACAAAAAACTGACAGAGCACGAGATTTTTCAAAACTGAACTAGTTCCATCGGTTTTTGCCATTACAGAGATTAAGAGATAAATGACTATCGAATTCACAGAACCTCCATTCCATTTTTCTCTAATTTTTCCATATGTCAACTATATTAGTTTAAGTAGATGATGATCCCACACAAAATTTCATTGTAATATCAAACATTAAGCTCAATACAAAAAGAATATGATCTCACAATGATCTCATTATCTACAAAATCAATTATGTCAGGCTCGGTGCTCTAAATCTCATAATTAAGCACATAATTAACAATAATGTGGAAGCTTAAAAGTGGGTTAAAATTTTCTTTTGGCCTCAACTAAGAATGCACTTCAAAGTATGCGAATACTCAAAATATAGATTTTGATACAAGAGTCAAACAGCTAATAACATACAGATAAGGTTCAACAATGACTACAAGTATACAACGCATCCCCTGGTATCGACTCAGGAGCACATATATCTGTTGAACAAAAACTGGGACACCGCCATCAGCTGAAGCACCACCTAGCCTATTTGATCAACCTGAAAAGTTTATTATGGTCACAACACAACCAAAGCATCCCAAGGAGAAAGAGAAGAGGTCAGGAATCAATATGGAAAACATAATAAATACAGCAATACAGTACGAAAGAATATGAAACATGTAATGCCATGCATGCTCAGGTACAATTGAATCGAGTACCACAATCATCAAAGGTCAAACGAAAGCTCAACACAAGGTGACAATGTCGTATGAGTTTGGGAGCTACCCAATCACCCACCACGAGAGAGAAGGTGGCCCCATCATCAAGGATTTGGGAGCTACCAGGGCATGCTCGACGGAAAGTCAATTGCTAGCGCTCTACCAGGTCACAGCAAATGAGGGGACCGGAGACAAGTCCCGGTGCATCCTCAGTTTCACTCAATTGTGAGTGTGCAATCAACACCACTCAACGAGAGTCTATCAATCAACAACCCCAAATCCCAGAAAGAAAAATAGATCGAATCCATGCAGTGGTAATCAATAAATCGATATGAGGCTCAATATGAATGCAAGAATCCATGGTACATACTCACATGTTGTTATGCTATGATCGATGAAACAAGTACTCAAATACAGCAGGTAAATTCATGTAATCACACTACATATTAAATCACATATCACATTTTTCCAACTATAAAGCTGTAAAATATGCGTTCCATCCATACCTTTCAACATTCTTACCAAAATACCTCAAATAAGCTCATGGCTAGAACAGAACACACCATTGTCGAAGCACAGCTCTTGACCAACAACTCAGGGTGGAGAAATCATGCCAAAAACCACAAGAGAGGTTCTAATCTGTACACACCCAACAAATCAGCTTGGTAAAGCTTAAACAGCACACGGCTGAAGCTCCCTAATCTAGTCAACTTATGACTTAACACTGTACACTACTCCAGCTCAATAATTAACACTAAGAACTAAAACCAGCACTAGCTGAACACGATTACCTGAACCAAAGCACAACTATTGTGGAAAATGTTAGAAATCGAACGCTTAAGCTTCTCGTCGACTTCTCTATCCCGGTCGCTACCGTCCTCAAACTGGTAAGGAATGTATAGCTTGAATAGAGGTTTCCAAAGGTAGAACCCTTGCTCAAAAAAGATCGGCCAATCTCCAGAAATCGGGAAAATATGGTTCTGATGAACAGTGACAAGGGTTTCGAGAAGATATTTGTTCGAGCTCTTTGAAGAAGATAAGGCGATATGTGGTGTAAAAATGGCTAACACCTAGTCAACGGTCATATATATACAACTTAAAAGCCTTCGATCTGGTCTACTGTTCTTTCATATCAGCACATGCATCTACATTGTATCCAGCTTCGTCATGCGGCTCAGCACGCATAACACAACCAGCTCACACACGCCCAGATCAGCTCTTGCACACCGAAAGCTCTCGCACATAGACAACCCTCGTGCACAGATAAGCTCTCGCACACACAGATAGGTCACGCACCTTCCAACACAGTAAAACCAATCAGTTCACACCAAATCAGCACGGGCTATACTGCACAGTACTTTAAGAACAACTTGCACAACATCAGATCAGCACGGGCCATCAGCTGAGCTCACACCTATGTTGTTTCCTACTAACCCGATTAACTATCCAAGCTGATTAATCCTGATTGGTTAACTACTAATCAAATCTTATTAACCACTAATTACCTCTAATAAATCTCGGTCCTCACATTCTTCCCCACTAAGAAAAGATTTCGTTCCCGAAATCAAGAACAACCATATCACAAAAACAGAACCTGAGGATAAATCTGAATACTCAAACAGTTGAGGCCACTTTGCCTCATCTTGGCTTCCACTTCCCAAGTAGCCTCTTCTCTTCCATGCTTACTCCACTGTACCATAACCAAAGGTATGGTTTTGTTCCTCAATTGTTTCTCTTTTCTATCCAGAATCTGCACTGGGTACTTGACATAGCACAGGGCCTGATCCAACTATACTTCATTGGTTCTCAGCACATGGGAAGGATCCGGCTCATATTTTCTCAACATTGACACATGAAACACATCATGCATCGCTGATTCAGACTGTAATTGCTTCCAATACACCAAAGGTCAAATACTCTCAACAATTTAATACGATATAATGAATAGAGGTTCCAACTTGTCCTTGAGTCGAATCTCATCACGCTCTTAAAAGGAGGAACTCGCAAAAATACTCCATCTCCAACTTGAAATTCCAAAGGCCTACGCCTTTTATTAGCATATTTGGCTTGACGATCTTCTACAGCCTTCGTTCTTACTCCAAATCAACTCAGTTTGATCTTTCATATGCCGCATAAACTCCGGTGTAGACAGCTGTCTCTCTCCAACTTCTTCCCAACATATCGATGATCTGCACTTCCTACCATAAATTCCTCAAATGGTTCCATCAAAATAGTCACTTGGTAGCTATTATTACACGAAAACTCTACATAAAATAAGGAATCTTGACAACCTCCACTGAAATCCATCACTGCGGCTCGCAGCATATCCTACAAGGTCTGTATGGTTCTCTCAGATTGTCCATCTGCCTGGGGGTGATATGCGGTACTCATAGCCAACCTCGAACCATCGCTGACTGCAAACTCTTCCAAAACCTGGAAGTAAATCTGGGATCCTTTTCAGACACTATCGACACCGGCACACCATGTAATCTCACCACATGGTCAATGTATAATCTCGCCCTCTTCCTATAGAACATTTCATATCATACGTAATGAAGTGGGCTGACTTAGAAATTCTATCACCACCACCCAAATAGCATCACATCACCTGTTCGAACGAGGTAGATGAGTTACAAAGTCTATCACAATGTGCTCCCAATTCCACCGGGGCACCTCTAAACTCTGAAGCATACCGTCAGGTCTCCTCCTCTCAGTCTTGACCTACTGGCAGTTCAAACATCAAGCCACAAATCCTAAAATATAATTCTTCATGCCTTCCCATCATTAGTAAGATTTCAAGGCATGGTACATCTTCTTCTCACCGGATGCACACTATGCAGCTAAAATGGGCCTTGTTCAGGATGGTTTCTTTCAATCAATCAGGTTCGGAACCACTAATCTCCCCTAAAACCTAAAACATCCATTGGAAGCAACGGGAAACTCATCTAACTGACCTGTCTGGGCCTTCAACTTCAACTTATGGATGTACGGGTCAGTCCTCTGCACTGCTGTAATGTCTACTATAATCTGCGGTTCCACCTGAAAGAACAAACTAGAAAGTGCTAATCACCAAGCTGTAAACTCCATCCCGAAGTTCCCAAATGTTCATGGACCCCCGAAATACTCAATGATGTTAGAATCGTAGGTTGGGATTTCCTACTCAGAGCATCGGCAACTAGATTAACTCGCCCAGGATGATACTGAATCTCACAATCGAAGTCCTTGGAAAACTCCATCCACCAACACTGTCTCATATTAAAATCAGATTGAGTGAAGATACACTTCAAACTCTTGTGGTCGGTGTACATGACAAATTTCTCACCATACAAATAGTGGTGCCAAATCTTCGAGGCAAACAAGATGGCCGCCAACTCCAAGTCACGAACGGGATATCTAATCTCGTGAGGTTTCAACTGTCAAGACGCATAAGCTATCACTCGCCCGCATTAACACGCATCCCAAACCACTCAACGAGGCATCAAAGCACACTACAAAGCCTCCTGAACCTGAAGGTAAAGCCAACATAGCTAGGCATCGAAGCACACTACAAAGCCTCCTTTAGCAAAGAATCTGCAATACAAACCTCAAGTGCTCTTTGTGCTCCCTCTTGGTACTTGAATAGACCAAGATATCATCAATTAACACAATCACAATCGGTCGATGTACTCACTGAAAACTCGATTCATCAGATCCATGAAGACATCAGGGGAGTTCGTAAATCCGAACATCACAAGAAATTCATAGAGCCCATATCTCGTTTGAAAAGCCTTCTTCGAAACATCCTCATCTCTAATTCTCAACTGATGATAATCGGAACAAAGATCAATCTTTGAGTACACTGCTGAACCCCGCAAGTGATCGAATAAATCATCAATCCTCGGAAATGGGTATTTATTCTTCACTGTCTCTTTGTTCTATTGTCAAAAATCGATGCACATCCTCATCGATCCATCCTTCTTCTTCACAAAAAGAATCGGAGCTCTCCTACGCAACATACTATTATATTGAAATCATTCTCTAGAAGATCACACAAATGGTCCTTGAGTTCCCTCAACTCAGCTGGCACCAACCGATATGAAGCTCTAGAAATTGGGGCAGTCCCTAGCACCAACTCAATACTGAAATCAATCTCCCTTCTCGGAGGGAAACTAGGAATCACATCATAAAAGACATCAGGGAACTCTCGGACAGCCAGTATATCACCATGCTCCAACCACGGTACAGATGTCGCATCTAGGCATATATCATGAATCCTGAGTTCTCAAGCGACAACAAACTGAACATCTCCATGGCCAAAACTAACGGAATCTTAGATCTAGAATCAGTACCATAAAAGTCCCATTTCTCTCCAGATTAATGTCTAAACTCACCACACCATGGAAGCAATCGACTGTAGCTCTATAACTGGACAATACATCCATACCCAAGATGCAGTTGAAATCGCGTATCTCCAATGAAATAAATTCATCACCAGCGCATTCTTATCAAACTTAACAACACAATTCAGCACTATCTCACGGGACATCAAACTCACAGCAGAAGGAGTAGCAACATACACAACGGGATAGAATCAACCCATTCTCATACGCAAACAGATCAGATATAAATGAGTGTGATGCTCCAGTATCAAACAAAACTCGTGCAAGATAAGAACAAATAAGGCATGTACGTGCAATAACTCCCCTGGGCATATCATCAGCTTTCTCCATTCCCCTGAGCTTGCTGCGGTCCGGAGAAATGAGATCAAGAAGGCCCTATGAACCTAGGCGCCTCCGACGGCTGAAAACTTGATCGATGGGACTGAGGAGGGGGATACGGTCTCCACAAAGAACTAGATGAACCCTTATTGGAGAGTTGTCCTTTGGCAGAAGGACACAATCTCGCAAAATGCTCGCTTGCCCACAGATATGGCAAGAGCCCTGACTCCATGACACTGAGAAGTCAAATGCTTGCCTCCTCACTATCCACAGATAACTGTCCTAGAACTCGCTCAACCTAAACTGTCCAAGTCAGAAGAACACGAACATGTCCAGAATTGCTTCCCTCTCGGTTTGAACCTCTGTTGACTTGATGGCGGTGCCTGTCAAGGCTGGGAAGAAGGCATACCATAAGGAGTAGGATGAAAACCCTGTTTACCTGATGGATGAAACTAAGATTGCCTATTCAGAAGACCATCCTCAATGTAAATCGCTCTATTCATAGCATCAGCATAAGTAAAAGAGGAACCAGCTAACACCAACAAAAAAATATCTGGCCTTAAATCTTACAAGAATTTGTTCCAATTCGCCTTCTCCTGGCTAGCAACGTGGTAAACATAGGAGAGAAGGGAAGAAACTGCGTAGCTTACTCAGCCACCTTCAGATTCCCTTGCACCAAGTTATTAAACTCTCGTTCCTTGGCGTTGTAGTAGGATTCTGGAATGTACTCTTGACGAAAGGTGGCACAAAAGCTCTCCCACGAGATCACTACATCCATCTCTCCCATAGCTCGGAAAGCACCCTTCCACCAGCGCTACGCATGCTCTCTCAACTGAAATGTATCCAACCTCAGTCTCCTCTCCTTGTCATAATGCACTCTGTCAAACAGTCCTTCCATGTGATCCAACTATCCCTCGGCCACCAAACCACCCTCAGCAATAGAAAATGTAAGGGGATTCAGTTAGGATCAAAAAACAAGCTCGGGAGTCCAGGGGGAAGACGGGATTAAACCATTTTACATAGCCGGACTAGGGATAAATGAACTCCTTTGCTAATTTTTCTTGAAACTGTTGTCAAAATATTTTACTGCTCGATGCAAACCTCAATGCCAAGTTACCAGCTTGAAGGGTTCTCAGTTATTGTTGTTGTCTCGTGTAATAAAATTAATTGTATGCGGAATTAACACGATTCAAAAGTGAACAGTTAGACATATGTGTAAATTAAAAGATAAGGGATCAAGAGATTTGTTTCTGGAAGTTCGGAGTTAATTCTCCTACGTCTCCCCTTATTCCTCAATGGGAAGGATTTCCACTAGAAGATTTGATTTATACAACGCCTTGTACAAACCCTATCCGACACCCAACAGCTGCAAAAACTCCTAGTCTCAACCAAGAGACACACGATTTGGTTCGAAATACAAATAACACAGCCCTAAGCTGGTTGTGAGAATCAAGCACTCAGCATTCTCTGTCTATGAGGTTACATTGATGGCTTAACACTACAGAGTGTCTACAAATGTTCCATGACACAATGAATTGATAAAGCAGTCTGTGTATGTGTGTCACTGACTGTGAGCTGGTTCAATAAGATGAACTCTGCTTTTGCTTGTGAAGGCTTGTAGGCTCGTGAGTTCGTTGATTTTTGTAAATCGATCGTTCAATCACCTTCTCACAGCTGATCTACTCTTCTATTTATATCCTTTGGATACAGCGGTAATAAATTTTATCAGTAGACACGTCGAGTGTATCCAAACTTAAACTCTTGCGGTGCCTTAAATGCTTGTACTATGTAGGTACATCTCCATTAAATGCATTTCCCTTTTTAGCAACTTTGCGTCGTCTTCAGTTCAAACAAATCTCTGTAATTCCGGAGTTAGATCAAAGTAGTTCCAATGAACAAATCAATACAGAGATGTCACACGTATCACATCAGTCTGTAAGAAACCTTGAAACATTCTGAAATACATTTTGCTAAGTTCCTTACTTTGCTGATTTCCCGATCTGGTTTCTGTATTTGCTTTACTACTCTGATTCTGGGCTGATCAAATCTGCTCCGAATTAACTGCTCTTGTCTTTGTTCAGTACTGATCCAGATAACAGTCTTTGATCACTCATATATGTAACCGATCATATCTGTAGAGCAATCTTGATGCGAGCTGGTTTATCCAACCAGCTGGTCTGTTATACCACTTTACGTTCCGAGCCATTCTCTCAACTGTTCCAAAACCCACTATTTTATCTGCTCTTCTGAATTGATGTAATATCAATCTGTTTCTAATCTTACTGGTTTGTCCACAACCAGATTGATTGAATGCTTTGCTGGTTTGTTCTTGACCAGCGTGGCTAAATGCTTAGCTGGTTTGTCCTTGACCAGATTAGCTCTGCTCTGATCTGGTTTCTTTGATCAACGTTGTAAGCTCCATCCAGATCTTTTCAAATGTTCCTTGAGCTTACTAATATCTTTTATTTGTCTTCACCAAAACTTATGAAGTTAACTCTAACAGATTCATCTGCTGGAACCTAGCTAAGACTAGCACCATCTCCTCGACTTGTCGAGTTAGATGCTCCACCTCCGCCTCAGTCTTCCTAGCACATTGATGCAAGGGAACCCTCGGTAGAGAAACATCATCCTCACTGTCATGAGCTCTAGAATCCCCTACCATCTGTCTAGCAGCTCTACCTCTCCTCCTCGGTGGACGAGACACCCAAAAGGTAAACACGTAGGTAGATATAGCACATAGTCAAGCACACACAAGAGAACAAACTCTGTGCCTAAACTCGAGTGTGAGAAAAAAGAATTAAGATTATCCCAGGTATAAGCTATGGTACCAAAATGTCAGGCTCGGTGCTCTAAATCTCACAATTAGGCACGTAACTTACAAATAATTTAGAAGATTAAAAGCATATTAAAATTTTTATTTTGGTCGGAACTAAGAATACACTTCAAAGTATGCATATACTCAAATATTGATTTTAATACAAAACTCAAATAGCTAATAACATACAGAAAGGTTAAAAAAATGACCACAACTACATAGGGCCTCCCCTGGTATCGACTCAGAAGCACATATATCTGTTGAACAATAACTGGGACACATGATCGATAACTAAGGGCTTCACCAGCTGAAGCATCATCTGACCCAACTGATCTACCTGAAAAGCCTACAATGGCACAACACAAGCAAAGTAGCCCCAAAGGAGAAAGAAAAGAGGTTAGGCCTCAATACAGAGAACATAATAAATATAGCGATGCAGTACGAAAGAAATATGCAACATTTAATGCAATGCATGCTCGGGTACAAACGAATCGGGTACCTCAATCATCAGAGGCCTAACAAAAGCTCAACACAAGGTGACAGTTCCATATGAGTTCGGGAGCAACCCGATCACCCACCACAAAAGCGAAGGCAGCCACATCATCAAGGATTCACGAGCTACCCGGGCATGCTCGATGAAAAGTCAATCGTCAGCGCTCTACCAGGTCACAACAAATGAGGGGGCCCGCGACAAGTCTCGATGCATCCTCAGTTGAACTCAATCGTGTGCCGATCAAAACCACTCCACGAGAGTCTCTCAATCAACAATCCAAAATCTCAAGAGGAAAATTAGATCGATCGATGCAGTGGTTATCAATCAATCGATATCAGGCTCAATATGAATGCATGAATCCATGAAAAATACTCACATGTTGTTATGCTATGATCGATGCAATAGGTACTCAAATACAGCAGGGGTAAATTCATGAATCACACTGCATATAAATCTCATATCACATATTTCCAACTCTACAAAGTTGTAAAATACTTGTTCCATCCATCAACAGTCTTACCTAAATACCTCAAATCAGATCACGCTCAGAACATAACACACCACTGTCGAAGCACGACTCTCGACCAACCGCTCAGCGCAGAGAAATCACGTCAAAAACCACAATAGAGGTTCTAATCTGTACAAACACCCAAGAAATCAGCTCGGGTAAATATTAAACAGCTCACGACTAAAGCTTCCTAATCTGGTCGACTTACGACTTAACACTGTACACTAATCCAACTCAATACTTAACACTAAGAACTGAAACCAGTAATAGCAGAACATGGTTACCTGAAGTTAAGCACAACTTGTTAGAGTAGATGCCCAACTAGCCAACTTGTGGCGTGTGGGTTTTCATTGACTCTTGTACAAACGATCTTTATATATGATATTCGCATTCTTTTATATGGCATTCTTTTACTTTCATTATGTGTGTAATGATTTACAATTGTGTTGAGTAAAGACCTAGAATACACTAAAGCGTATGTTAGATGTGATAGTGGGTATGACGGCTATCATGAAACACATCTAATAGTCGCTGTGTATTCTAAACATGTTCCTAGTCGATTGGGCCGTCAAAATGAGGATAAATGTGTGTAATACAATTGTGTTGAGTAAAGACCTAGATTACACTAAAGCGTATGTTAGATGTGATAGTGGGTATGACGGCTATCATGAAATGAAACTAATAGTCGCTGTGTATTCTAAAC
>KQ988017.1:360120-382067 GCA_001598015.1 Dorcoceras hygrometricum
TGCAGCCCGAGGGTTTCACATCTGTTGGAAGCGAGCATAAGGTATGCAAGCTTCAGAGATCGATCTACGGTCTCAAACAAGCATCGTGAAGTTGGAACCTGAGATTCGATGAAACAATTAAGGAATTTGGTTTCATCAAGAATCCCGAGGAGCCATGTGTTTATAAGAAGGTAGTTAAAAGCGCTGTGACGTTCCTCGTACTTTATGTTGATGACATTCTACTCATTGGGAATGATGTAGGAATGCTGCAATCAACTAAAGTCTGGTTGTCTAGTAGATTTTCGATGAAGGACATGGGTGAAGCATCCTATATTCATGGAATACAGATCTATCGGGATAGATCTAAACGGATGCTCGGACTCACCCAAGCCACCTACATCGATACCATACTTAAGAGGTTCTGTATGGAAGAGTCCAAGAGAGGACACCTACCTATGTGCCACGGGGTCACTCTATCTAAGTCTATGTGTCCGAAGACTGATGAGGAGATAGAGAGTATGGCACGTGTGCCATATGCCTCGGCAATAGGTAGTATTATGTATGGCATGATCTCGACTGGACCGGATGTCGCATATGCTCTGAGTGTCACAAGCCGCTACCAGGCCAACCCCGGCCAATTGCATTGGAAGGCTGTGAAGGATATTCTTAAGTACTTGCGAATGACTAGGAATATGTTCATGGTCTATGGGGGTGGTGAACTGAAACTGGAAGGCTACACTGATTCTAGCTTCCAGTGTGACGTGGATGATTCGAAGTCTACCTCTGGATTTGTATTCATGCTCAATGGTGGTGCTGTCTCTTGGAAGAGTTACAAGCAAGACACCATCGCGGATTCAACCACTGAGGCTGAGTACATCGCAGCACCAGCTGCTGCTAAGGATGCCGTTTGGATAAGGAATTTCGTCCAAGAGTTGGGCGTCATTCCTAATGGAGTTGGTCCAGTCCCGGTGTACTGCGACAACACGGGTGCCGTTGCGCAAGCAAAGGAGCCTAGGTCTCACCAAAGATCCAAACATATACCGAGGAAATACCACATAATCCGGGATATTGTGGCTAGAGGTGACATAGCAGTTGAGAGAGTCGCCTCTGCGGACAACGTTGCTGATCCACTTACGAAGCCCTTGCCAGGACCGTTGTTTGAAAAACATCGCGAAACAATGGGACTGCGTCTGATGAGTAGTTGGCTATAGGGAAAGTGGTAGATTGTTAGAGTAGATGCCCAACTAGCCAACTTGTGGCGTGTGGGTTTATAGACTCTTGTATATGACAGTCTTTATATATGATATTCGCATTTGTTTATGGCATTCTTTATCTTCATTATGTTTATATAATGTTAACAATTGTGTTGGATAAAGACCTAGAATGCACCATAGTGTATGTTAGATGTGATAGTGGGTATGACGGCTATCATGAAACACATCTAATAGTCACTGTGTATTCTGAATTATTTCCTAGTCGATTGGACCGTCAAAATGAGGATAAGGCCGCCCGAGCTCGAGACTAGTATCTGCGATGCGAAGTACCATGTTTCATTGGTAGGGAACATTGTGATGTTCTGAGCATGCAGATAGATAGTGACCTGGTGATCTATCGAACTACCCTCGTTCGGACTTTCCAAGTGGTTACCATTTGTCGAGTGGATAAGTCCGAGGTCTTGATTTTACTGATTAGTTCTCACGACTCGAAATGTCATTGAGACTCTACATGATAGGCGTCTCACTTTGACCCGTTTGCCGACTCACTTGGGGTCATTAGGCGGCGTTGAGTAAAGACCTAGAATGCACTATAGTGTATGTTAGATGTGATAGTGGGTATGACGGCTATCATGAAACACATCTAATAGTCACTGTGTATTCTGAATTAGTTCCTAGTCGATTGGGCCGTCAAAATGAGGATAAGGCCGCCCGAGCTCGAGACTAGTTATCTGCGATGCGAAGTACCACGTTTCATTGGTAGGGAACATTGTGATGTTCTGAGCATGCAGATAGATAGTGACCTGGTGATCTATCGAACTACCCTCGTTCGGACTTTCCAAGTGGTTACCATTTGTCGAGTGGATAAGTCCGAGGTCTTGGTTGTACTGATTAGTCCTCACGACTCGAAACGTCATTGAGACTCTACATGATAGGCGTCTCACTTTGACCCGTTTGCCGACTCACTTGGGGTCATTAGGCGACGGGATTGGGTGAGGCCCCGATGCATGTAGGAGTCGATGCATCGTTGTCGAGGATTCACCGCTCGCAGACATGCGTGGATATCCTATGTTATCTGAGGAGACGATAGTGAATAAATCTCTAGCCAGAGTACTAGAAGTGTTTTAGGTAAATGGGTTTACCTAGTTACACTCGCGATGTCACTATTCGATCTCCAAGATGTATGCATAGCTATCGCTCTTTAGCGACTCTCGATTTACCAATGGTCGTTGATCTGATCGGGATATATGGATTGAAAGGACCGTACTGTACGCTAACCACGACCAACTGGTTCTTGCAGGCACTATCAGTGATACCTAGGGGATCATGGGGTGATGTTGCTAGACGCTCTTACCATGATCCGATGGGCAATTCCGAAATTATGATTCCGGAGCCGCAATGGTTGTGGGCCCACGGCTAGCTGTATCCCTGAACCATTGAGGGTCACACAAGTACTGGATTCGAGATTCCCGCACGGATACTGAGCTCAATGTGTTGAGCATAGGAGGAGGATTCTAGGGAGTGCGACTTCCTAAAAGGTCAACAGGGGTCAAATCGTGATTTCCCGCTTTTGAGGGGCAAAACGGTCATTTTTCCATTTAGGGTTTGATGATCTGAAAAATTGTTTTTCACATCATAATATTTAGTTTTGGAAACTAAGTCGATCGGTCCGATCTGATCGACGATCGGAGTTGTAATGAAGTCTTAATGATGGATATCGTCATTTGGACCCGGGCCCGTTGGGCCGGTCCAAGTCCACCACTAATCTACTTAAAGTAGACAAGGGCTTCATTAGTCATAATACACTTGTAACACAACAACCCTAACCCTAGAGCTCCTAAGTGCGCCGCCCCCTTCCTCTCCCAAAAGCCGCCGCCGCTGCCGGCCTCCACCGCCACCGCTAATTGATCGGACTTTCTCCGATCAGTTTTTCGAGGAGAATCCATTCGCGCTGATCTCGTCAGGCCTTCTAGTGTAGGCTGACGAAGGAGTCTCCCTTCTGGTCGTGGACCTGATTGACGAATCTACCGCCGCCTACCGAGAAGAGCCGGTCTTCTTGTAATTCCGGTTGGAGCCAGGCACAAGTCGCCAGCAAGGTAATTGACTAAACACCCTATGAATGGTTCATAGTTTGCTGTAGTTTTGAATTGTATTGAACGTTTCCCGGCCTAATTTTATTCTTCCGCTGCCTCGCCGGGAGACCGGATCCGGATCCACCACGGTTCCCCAACAATTTATACTATCTGAATGCTTAGACTCGAAACAGCCCTTGAAAAGAAAGGCTAATCAATTTGTGGTTCTTTGGGATTTTGGGATGTTACACTGATGACCCCAACTGAGTCGGTAAACGGGTCAAAGTGAGGCACCTATCATGTAGAGTCTCAATGACGTTTCGAGTAATAAGGACTAATCTGTACAACCAAAACTTCGGACTTAATCCACTCGACAAATGGTAACCACTTGGAAAGTCCGAACGAGGATAGTTCGATTGATCACCAGGTCACTATCCATCTGCATGCTCAGAACATCACAATGTTCCCTACCAATGAAACGTGGTACTTCACATCGCAGATGCTAGTCTCAAGCTCGGGCGGCCCTTATCCTCTTTTGGACGACCCAATTGACTAGGAACAGGTTCAGAATACACAGTGACTATTATATGTGTTTCATGATAGCCATCATATCCACTATCACATCTAACATACACTATAGTGCATTCAAGGTCTTTATCAACAATTGTAATCATAATAATGAAGATAAAGTGCCATAAAAGAATGCAAATTTCATAAATAAAGATCGTTTTACATAGAATCAACAAGAACCCACACGCCACAAGTTGGCTAGTTGGGCACCTACTCTAACAAATGTACCTTTGCTCGACATAAAATCAAGGGTTTACGTTTTTTTAGGGAAACCACTACGCCCAGACTCGTCCACACTAGTCTCGACCGACACTAGATATGAACCACACAATACTCGACCAGCACCATACTCGACCCACAACATTTCTACCAACACCATACTCGACCCAGACCAGTTTCAACCCACACCAGTGTCGAGACTCTCGACCCACACAACACATGAACCACACCATTCTCGACCCACACCATTCTCGACCCACAATACACACAAACCATACCATACTCGACCCACACCAGTCTCGACCCACACTACACATGAACAACACCATACTCGACCCACACCAGTATCGACCCATACTAAACACGAAATATACAACACTCGACCCACAACATGCTCGACCCATACATTCAAATCATTCAATAACACAAACCCATGAAATTCGAAAGCAATAACGTAAACTCAAAGATTTGGTTGTGGTACATATCACATGGTTATTCCTGATAGTTCTCTCTTGTAGTTATCTCCACGACTTGGGTTCCTTTGCCTTTCACCTTTATTGCAATCTCGAAGAAGCTTCAATCAACGATGATTTTGACTTTTGGGTGGTTTTTCAGACATGGGTTTTGTTTCGAATGAAGGGAAATGAAGAAGATAAACAATCGGCTTTTGGCTTTTGTGGTACGTCTTTTGTGGAACGTTTGGCAAAAAACATGTAACATGTTTCACCTTTTTTCTATTTTAAACTTCCTTAGCATTAAATTACTAATTGACTTAAAAAAACTAATGGATAATAATTTAATTTATTATCAACTAAACAATGTGGATCCCCATTTTCTATATTTCCCGCTCCGCTCTCCCCCAAATCTCCCTTCCACTTCTGCAGCTGCTGTGCGTGTGAAAACATCGTTACTGCGTGATTTTAAGTGCAGCCGGAGATGGAGGAGGTGGTGGAGGAGGAGTTCTCGGTGTGGAAGAAAAACACGCCGTTGTTGTACGACCTCGTTGTCTGTCACTCCCTCGAGTGGCCGTCTCTCACGGTTCAATGGCTGCCGTCGCTGCCACAGTCCGGGGGTGATCTGTCCGTTCATAAGTTGATCCTTGGGACGCACACTTCTGATGACGTCCCCAACTTCCTCTTGGTCGCGCATGCTTACCTCCCCAGTGACCCCACCTCTGCGATTGAAATCGACCCCGATATTTCCGTTGTTCCCAAGGCCGGTGATGTTTCAACGAAAAATTTCAATTTTGTTGAATAATCGCATGCATAAATGTTTTTGTTTTCTTTATCTGGCTCTACGTGTATGTTGTAGTTTATGTTTGTGTAAGCACCAACTGTTTGATTGATTGCGCGGCCAATTTTTTAGCCTGGTAATGTGCGAGAGCGTATTTAAATTTATATTCTTCACTATCCAAGATGAAATTTTTGATATATGCATCTTGATATGCAATGCTACTGCTGTATTTTATGAAGAGAAAAAATTGTTGAGTAGTTATTCATCGTTTTGTGATACTCATGTGTCAGCTGCATGCGTTTTTCTGTTCATGTTGTTGTGCTAGCCTGCATTATTTTCTTTATTGTCTTTTCTTTCATTTACCGAACCAGCTCAACGGCATATTGTGGGTTTATTCATTATTGTACTATCCACCTATGTTTGTGCAGCAAGCGTCGAAGTAGATAATCTAATTTCAAGTTTCTGACTCCAACCTATATTTCTAACTATAGGTAGAGATTGTTCAGAAGATACAAGTTGATGGAGAAGTGAACAGAGCACGCTGTATGCCACAAAATGAAGCTATTGTTGCTTCAAAGACAAATGGTACTGAAGTGTATGTTTTCGATTGTACTAAGCAGTTATTGAATACCAGACATGGTTGTAGTGATCCTGACTTGAGATTGAAGGGACATGAGAAAGAAGGATATGGTTTATCATTTAGCCCTTCTAAAGAAGGATATCTTCTGAGTGGTTCAAATGATTGCAAAATTTGTTTGTGGGATATTTCCGCAATGCCTCAACATAAAGTACTTGAAGCTAAATATATTTACGAGGTAACTTGTTGACTCTGTGCTTTTCCTACTATCTTTGAGCTGCATATTTTCTAACTCAAGACTTTGTTTCAACTCCCTAATTTATCATTATTGATTAGGGCCACGATAATGTGGTTGAGGATGTGTCATGGCATCCCAAGAATGAAAATTTATTTGGGTCTGTGGGAGATGATTGCAAGCTAATGATTTGGGACTTGCGCACAAACAAGTTCCAACACGCAGTTATTGTACATGAGAAAGAGGTGAATATTTTTCTGCTAATTTTCTTTTGCAATTTAAATTTTTTCCTAAGCTATGTAGCTTCTAACACGCCTCCTTTCATCCATCAAAATTTCAGGTGAACTATTTATCTTTCAATCGATTTAACGAGTGGGTTCTGGCGACTGCATCCTCTGACACGACAGTGGGCCTGTTTGACATCCGGAACTTGAGTTCTCCATTGCATGCTCTTAGCAGTCATATGTATGTCCTCTTATTCAGATTCTCGCAATTGTTATAGCAATAAGTTATGCTCCAATTTCTCCTAGATGGGAAGATATTTGAAGTTCAGTATTATTCCTCAACTTCAAAATCAGAATGTAAAGAGGTCTAAAAGCTAGTGCATATTTATCTACATAGTGCTTCCTAATGTTAAGGCAATTCAAAAGATGGGATTATTTTGCATACTGGATGGTAGTTCTATTTTATCGGCCACGAAATACAATTCTTGCTTAAAATATATCAATCTTATTTATGATCACTGCCTAGCTAAAAAATAGGATTGACTTGCAGCAAAAGAAAAAAAAAGTCAGTTAGCTTTGGTTAAAGTAATAGCTTGATTTGCTGAAGAGTTAGAATAAAATACAAGTATTACAGTTGTTGGTCCTATAGAACTACTGGGTCGTTTCCATCTCCCCTAAGTTAACTATGTTTAACCAGCTCAATAATGGTTTCCCCGTGAAAATAAACCCACAATGTTGCTTCCCTAAGGTAGAAAGCCTAATCTTTTTTGTTGGTCCCAGGTAGACAGTTCGACATAGAAATATAAAATTGGAGAATAAAATGGACACCGAAATTTTGGAAAATTCCTAAAATTATTAGGGTAAAAACACGGGCAAGATGAAAAATATCATTATAATATTTTGAGATTACATCATTTCACTTTGTTTTCAAAGAGAAACACTCTCTTAATACAGGAGAAACCTATCTCACAAATATTACATAATACACTCCAATATATATATATATATAGAGAATTTCTATTTATAGAGCTCCTCGCGCTGCACAAATGAGGAAGGAAATTTGTTAACAAATTTGCTTTTTGTATGTAACCAAACAAGTGTCAAATGCATAGAGAGAAAACAAAAGGAATTGAGATGAATTGAAACTAAACAGAGAATTTCTATTTATAGAGCTCCTCGCGCTGCACAAATGAGGAAGGAAATTTGTTAACAAATTTGCTTTTTGTATGTAACCAAACAAGTGTCAAATGCATAGAGAGAAAACAAAAGGAATTGAGATGAATTGAAACTAAACAGAGAATTTCTATTTATAGAGCTCCTCGCGCTGCACAAATGAGGAAGGAAATTTGTTAACAAATTTGCTTTCTGTATGTAACCAAACAAGTGTCAAATGCATCATTAGTTTTCTTTTATTGCTCTGCCACCTTGCTCCCACGTTGTCAACATTTCTCCCACTTGGAGATTTGATTGAGAATCAAGTACATCTTCACATATTTTTTTGATCTTGCCATTTCCTGCTGCTGACGTTTCTGCTAAACACATGTGGATCTAAACCTCTTGACCTTGTCAGTTTTCACTGGCTTGGTCAGATAATCAGCCATATTACCTTTACATGGATCTTCTATATATCCATACCTCCTCTACTAGTTCCTGGACAAAGTGAATTTGTATTTCAATATTTTTAGTTCTGTATGAACGGCTGGATTCCTTGCAATGTGCAAAACACTCTGACTATCATAAAACAAAGTAACTCTATCTTGTTTTTGCCCAAGTTCCTCCAACAACCTTTGAATCCATATAGCCTCCTTGCAAACTTGTGTAGCTGCCATGTATTCTACTATTCTACCTCCATTGTAGATAAAGCCACAACAGTGTGCAGTTTTGAATCCAAGCTTACTGCATCTCCTACAAGTGTAAACAAATGACCAGTGGTAGATTTTCTCTTATCAGGATCACATGCATAATATGAATGAACATAGACCTTGAGTGTCAAATCTGATCCTCCAAAACATAATGCAACATTTGAGGTATCCTTAAGGTATCTAAGGATCCTCTTAACCGTGCTCCAATGCTCTCGTTATTTGCCATGATCCGACTAACTACTCCCACTGCTTGTGCAATATCTGGTTTAGTGCAAATCATAGCGAACATCAAACTTCCCCCTGACGATGCATACAGTATTCCAGGCAACTCCATCCTCTCTGCTTCATTGTTAGAACAACTCTCAGAGGATAACTTTTAGTTAACAGGAAGAGGGGTTGAGATTGGCTTGCAATCTTTCATGTTGAAGCGGTGCAAGACTTCCTTCAAATAATTTGTCGGGGAAAACAAAATCTTTCTGTTACTTCTGTCTCGATAAACTTGCATCCCTAGAATCTTGTTTGCTGGTTCTAAGTCATTCATGTCAAATTTCATAGTCAATTGTGCCTTCAATTCTTGGACTCGATCTTTGTTAAGGCTTGCTACCAACATGTTGTCCACATACAACAGTAAAATGATATAATCATTTCCACCGTACCTTTTGAAATATGTTCAAGGGTTTGCACTAAGTCTGTTGTATCCAAGACTCATGATATATGTATCAAATTCTTGTACCAACACCTTGACGTGTGTTTGAGATCATACAGAGATTTCTTCAACTTGCAAACCAAGTTATCTTTGCCCTTTTCAGCAAAACCTTCTGCTTGGAGCATCTAGATTTCTTCTTCAAGATCTCCATGAAGAAAAGCCGTTTTCACATCTAGCTGTTCTAGATGTGGGTCAAACACTGCACACAATACTAACACGACTCTGACAGTATTGAGCCGAACCACCTGAGAAAATATCTCGTTGAAGTCAATGCATTCTTTCTGAGCATATCCTTTCACCACTAATCTGGCAGATACCACTCCACTTGGTTATTGCCATCATGCATGATCTTAATCCCATCTATTACCGATGACTTTCCTCCCTTGTGGTAAGGTAATAAGATACCAAATTTTATTCGTGTCTAAAGCATCCAATTCTTCTTGCATTGCTGTCATCCACAAGAGAACATCCGAGCTTCGGGTGGCTCTTGGAAACTCGATGGCTCACCGTCCTTTGTTAGTAGACAGTATGCAGTATTGCTTTCAGTGACATAATCTGAAAGCCAACCTGGTGGTCTTCTCTCGAGTTGACTGTCTCACTTTAGAAACTTCTGTCTCAAATGGTTCTTGTTCCTTGTGTTTTGGCACTGCTTCACAAGAAATTTGATTATCGTCCGTGTTATTTTCCACCTGAATTGTAGTGGTTTCTGATTGTGCACCTTGTCTCCCATGCTCTTATCTTCCTCGAAGATAATACCGTGTTGACGATAAGCTTATGGACAATAGGATTCCACAAGCGAAATCTTTTTACTCCATCAGCATAGTCCAAGAAGATACACTTTCTAGATTTAGAATCTACTTTGATCTTTCTTGTTCGTTGTACAAAACGTACACAAGACTTTCACATATATCCAAGAATAATATGCTGGCTTTCCAATCCATACGTCAGTTAGAGTTTTCCAGTGTTCTAAAAATCGGCCTAGGCTCTAGACGGTGGTCGGACGCACTGAACAAGGCCTGATCCGCTAGCCTAGGCGGCCACACCGACTGAATCGGCCTAGGCGTGCTGTGGCCCCTTTTTTGGGCTTTTAAATTTAAAAGCCCAAAAAGAATGGTCCATTTGGCCAGGAAAAAATTGAAACCCAAAAAAGAAATCTAGTATTTGTCCAAGTTAATGCTACATTGTTGAACAAACAAAAACGAGAGAAAGAAAAGAATTATTGACGTTTTTCTTGCAAAAGATGCTGGAAATGCACAAGGTTGGATTGTGGATATCGTGGAATCTGCCTAATGATGCTTAGTCCCCGGCCGAGATGGCCGAGGTGGCCTAGGTGATAGGCGTTGGCCTAGCGCCTAGTGTCTTTTATAACATTTGAGTTTTCAAATCAATCGCTACTGAAGATTGATTGATAATATGACAAGCAGCTTTTACTGCTTCTGCCCAAGAATGACTTGGCTAGGCCCGCAGTATTCAGCATTGACTCTTGTTCTATCCAATAAGGTTCTCTTCATCCGCTCTACCACTCCATTTTGTTGAGGTGTATAAGTCGTCGTGAATTGTCTTTTGATGTCCTAATGTTGGCAAAGTGCATCAAAATCATCACTGGTGTATTCTCATCTATTGTCAGTCCCAAACACTTGATTTCATTTTCAGAATCAAGTTCAACCCGTGCTTTGAATACTTTGAAGATTTCAAAACATCCGATTTCTTCTTGATTGGATACACTCAACATCTCCTAGAAAAATCATCAAGAACGAGACAAAGTATCTCGCTCCTCGTAGGGGTACGATTGGTGCTTGCCAAACATCTGAATGAATCAGCTTCAAGGTGCTTTTACTTTTGGCAATAGAAGTGCCAAACTTCAATCTGTGTTGTTACTATTAACACAATGCTCACAAAAGGGTAAGGTCATTTTTGTAAGCCTCGGCAACAGTTCCGTTCGGAGAGAATATTTAATCCTCGTTCTGACAAATGCCCATGTTTTCTATGCCATAACACTGATAATTCTTCTCCCGAACCACTTGATGCAACAGCTAGTTCCGCTTTTTGTGCGTTTGCCCAAAAGAACATATAGATTTGCTGCAACATTTTCCGCCTTCATCACCAGAAGCGCACCTTTCATTATTTTCATGGTTCCATTCTCGATACGGGTCTTACATCCTACATCTCCAATTGTCCCAACCGATCCACTTTCATTTGATATTTTGGCCTGGACAACGGATTCTTTCACAGCCACATTTGATTTTGATGGTAGTAACCCCAACGATTTCCAAGGCATGATAATTTCCCATGAATATGAACCTCCCGAGACCAGTTTATACTGGTCCAAACCATTCTTTCCGAGACGTCATGTGCCACGTCGCTCCTGAGTCCACAAGCCATGCATCACAAACCTTTGTCCGCCTTCCGCAACTGTCATCGCTTCGCTGAATAATATTTCAGGCCTCAAGTACTCGCCTATTTTCTTGAGAACTTTTCTCAATTTCCTCGTACTCTCTTTCTTGAACTGTCCTTTATCGCACATAACACATTTGTAGCAGTAAATACTTTTTCTTACTTTGTGACTTTGATCTACCATTCTCTGTAACTCCCACCGAAAACACGTTCCGTTGATCGTCCTTTTATCATCGGCAAGGCCTCAGCTTGCTTTGAAGATGTCAATTTTGTCTTCCTTATTCTTGCGTCGACTTTCTTCGTTAAGAACCGTGTTTAAAAACTCATTGAAGTTTAAAACTCTGTAAGGATGTTGGTTATGTTGATGATAAGCTGATCATATGAATTTTCCTCTGAAGTAGAATATCCGCACGTTCTTTTCCTCTATTATATGCCTCATAGAGGTGAGCGGGCCAAATAGAGTATTCCGTGTGTTGATATGATCGGTTATCGATGAGGATTCCGCCATCCGAAGAGTATATAGCTTTCTCTTTAGGAAAATGAAGTGATTCACCTCGTACGTTGTAACAACTTTTGCCGAGTTTATTTCAGCGATACTCGACAAAACTTCATCTGCTATTGCCAAGTTTATATTGGAAACACCACCACCATTCATTTCATTCCAATTTTCATCGTCGTGAAATTCCTCGGTCTATCTCCGATAGCAGCCAAGCTACGTTTGTTCGTTAAAATTGTTTGAATATTCAATTTCCACAGCATAAAATTGTTGTCATTGAATTTTCTATCTCTACTTTGTCGTTATTATGTCAACAATAATTATCCCGTCTTAATAAAAATTCAAGAAATTCTCTATTGATGTGAAAGTTTAGTCAAATTGCATACTCAGAATTTTAAG
This sequence comes from Dorcoceras hygrometricum, assembly GCA_001598015.1. NCBI lineage: Eukaryota > Viridiplantae > Streptophyta > Magnoliopsida > Lamiales > Gesneriaceae > Dorcoceras > Dorcoceras hygrometricum. Next base: position 372,301 of record KQ988017.1, read on the forward strand.
AAAATTTTCACCAGGGTCTGATATCACCGTTGGTCCAAGGTCGGGCACCTCGAGATAGAAATATGAAATTGAAGATTAAAATGGACATCAAAATTTTTACGTGGAAAACCCTAAAAATTATTAGGGTAGAAACCACGGTCAAGATGAACAATATTACTATAATATTTTGAGAATTACACCATCTCATTGTGTTTCCAAAGATACACTCTTTTAACAATGAGAAATTTCTTTGACAAATATTACAGATATATATGTATACATATATATATACATATATATTAGAGAAAAAACAGAAGGAATTGAGATGCATTGAAACTAATGAGGAAGGAAATTTGTTAACAAATTTGTCTACTGTATGTAACCAAACAAGTGTCAAATACATCATTAATTTTCATCTATTGTTCGGCCACCTTGCTCTCACGTTGTCAACACTTTTGAGTATGGAAAGTTAATGGCTGATCATATATTTTGCATTTCATGCATAGGGAGGAGGTATTTCAGGTAGAATGGGATCCTAACCATGAAACTGTTCTTGCATCTTCTGCTGATGACAGGAGATTGATGGTTTGGGACTTAAACAAGTACGCTTTATTTGAGCATGTTACACTATAACCCCATTATGTTTCTCATTCTTCTGTCTTATTACTCATTTTCTGGATCTTATGTGTATAGAGTGGGAGATGAGCAATTGGAAGGAGAAGCAGAAGATGGCCCTCCCGAGCTCCTCTTTTCTCATGGTGGTCACAAAGCAAAGATTTCCGACTTTTCATGGAACAAGAACCAGGCATGGGTCATTTCAAGTGTAGCAGAGGACAATACTGCTCAGGTGTGGCAAATGGCAGAAAGCATCTATCGAGATGAGGACGACATCCAAATTGCAGATTGATCACGCACATTTTGTTTGGGATTAAGAAGTTTGTTGTGTTATTTGTATAAGCGAAACCCAATCCAGATCACATGACTTTAGAACATAGAGCAGGCAGATTTGTCCTTTTCTTAGATAAAGGAAGAAATGCTACAACTTTTGTTAGACTATTTTCGAAAATGATGGGTTCCATGGAATGAGTATTCTCCATCGGAAGTCATTGTTCTTTAGAGTTCTGCAAGGCTCATCTCGTTAAATGTTATTTTTGAAACTCACTTTGGTATCCAAGTTGACACAAAATCACAAAACAAGACAATGCACACCATTTAAATAAGACAATTCATTAACCAGTAGAGCGTGCGGTTATAGAGTAAAGACTTGCGTTCAAAACCTATAATTTGACGTTGCACTCCAAGCATTACTTGGACCCGTGAATAAAGATGTCCTATAAGTCCAGCCATATTAAAAAGATAACTGGTGGGCTGATGGTAGTGATAGGATATACAGATAGTAGACCGCCATCCATTTGTAGCCAACAGAGAGTTCCAGAATAAGATGCTCTTGGTGAAAACATTGGAACATACATTCCAAGAGAGATAATCTTTGGAACAAATGGATGAACCAATATTACTTGAACAATGAAGATGTTTGGGGAAGAGAAATTAGGAAAGAGGACTCGATGTTGTTTAAAGAATTTATGAGGAACCGTGATGAAGTCTGAAATGAGATAAGAGATTTTGATAGCACACAGATGTTGATCAAATCTTGGCTGGAGACGAAAGATGGGATGCAAAGATGTTATAATTTTTAAAGGTTAACAATTATTGTTGGCCTTGCATATAATTGATTCGGAAAACCTCCAATCCCAAAACACAGATTTGCCTTGTGGATATTTGCTGATGGGAAGTTTCTCGCAAAGGATCTGCAATCATACATTGTTGACAAAGCATGTGGTCTCTGTTGCAAACATGAGGAATGTTTCAATCACATATTCTTCAAATGTGAAATGGCTTGGACAGTTTGGTGCATTGATAAAGGATGACTTGGCATGGATAGTGAAATGCTATCGCCTCATGCATTGCTAAGAGCTTTAAAGACAAAATACAGATGTACTTCCAGATTGGCTACCATATACCAAATTTGGCAAGGAACATGAGCACCTTTAATGGGGAAGCTCCTAGTACACAAAGATCTTTACTGGAGAATCCAATACGTATTTATCGTTTTCTGACATGATATTAACTCGTTTTTAATTTTGGATATGCTCAACATACGTTGTATGTACTTATTTACCTTTTTATGATATACATAAAATAAAAATAAACTTCTTGATCGCCAATTAGGATAAACTTTCGGGCTTCAGATCTAGATTATGGTTAAAAAATATGATGGGAGAAAATATGTAAGAGGAATCAAACATAAAAAAAAACTCAATGTCATAAGATACTGATACTATTAATTAGTGTCACCTCGGGATCCGAGATGGTGTTCCATACCTCGGGAGCCGATGTGGTGTTCCTCTTAAAGTACCGCTAATAACTTACCACCTTGGCCTCCTTGGTCACCTCAGGATCTCGAGCTGTAACTAACATATCCTCACTTCCCAGCGACAGGATGATTTTGTCGCGACCCTACATGAACAACTAGGCCCTCTTGGATGAACTCATGATTAATATACTGAAAAGTATGGTAGAAACCATTCTGAATAGGATCAATGGAATCGAAAATATAGTTAAAATAAGCTTAGAAGTTCAGAAGGGGGGTGAGGTTTGAATGAACTCCTTCGATTTTTGATTTTTCGAAACCTTAAAACTGTTTTTACAAGCCTCGCTTAACTCAGATCTGAATGACCAGATCTAAGGCTCTCAGTCCAAATCTGTTTTCTCGGTTAACAAATATTGTGAACAGTTAACAATAAATATGATGCAAGTAAGTAAAAGATAGAGTCGAGAATTTGTTTCTGGAAGTTCGGATACGAAGATCCTACGTCTCCCCTTCTTCCTTTTCAGGAAGGTTCCACTAGAAGATTTGATGTGTATAGCTTCTGTAGACACCCGATCACGTAAGCCTCACTTATCGTGAACTCCTAGCAACTCCAAATACAAGGCAGATCACACTGCTGTTTACAATCAAATGATTTTTCGAACTGCTTCACACGGCAAGTTCGTTACAGACTCTAATCTGATTTTACAATGAACATTATAAAATAGAGTTCTGTAAATCTTATGGTTTCTATACAATGAAATTTTTTTACAGATATAAACCAGAAGATATCTCGAAAGTATTTTCTGTGTAAGAACTTCAAAGATAGTTCTTCGAGATGATAAGAGCTGGGATGAAATAATTTCAAGACGTTGAAAAGCAAAATTCCCCGAGACGAGATAGCTTCGCTTCGGCCTCAAAAGCACTAATACAAAAACGTCCCGTGGGCGATGTTAGCCAAAAGGGCAGATCAGACATCATCCCTTCGAGCATACAAGTCTGAGTGGTCAGCAAAACGATCCTTAGCCTCCTGAGCAGAATCGACAAGAGATGGAAACTCAACAATGAGAATCTGTCTCATATCCTTCAACGTATAATTAATATCACACTTTACACCTTTCCACAGAAAGTGAGAGCTATTTTAAAATCACTGCGAGCTTAAAATTCGTCGAGAGCTTCTCCGTTTGAAATCTTCAGCTATTTATACATCTCCATTCTCAACGGTCATTAATTGAGCCAGTAGACACAAACCTTGTTTGCATATCTTCATCGTATCAATGCATTAAATGCTCCATTAATGCTATGCAAAGGTCTGTCGGCTATTGTCAGAGCTGAGTTGACCTTTATACCAAAATAGGTAAACATCATATAAACCAATTCTGCGTCCTGAAAAATATACTCTAAATAGCTCTGAACCTAAGTCTTTTTCATCCAATTTGTCTAACAGATTTTATACGATTGAATCTCGATCGTTGAATCCTTTGGAATGTATAGCTGTTAAGTCAGAAACTCAAATCTGTTTCGACACTGAGATCTGAAATCTGCTCTCAAATATATGCGCTTTACTTTGCTTTTCTATTGTGTATCTTCTCCCTTTAACTAATTCATAACTGTATAACTGTCAGATCTGAATTCTTTCTTTTACGAGTCTTCCTCCTTTTCTTTGACAAAATCTTCAGATCTGAAAACCCCTTTATGTTTCTTTAACTATACCAAAGTCAAATCTGAAATCTCTGTTCTGCTTTATTCAATAGAAACCTCGGATCTGAAACTCTGTTTCTGATAGAATCTGATACGCTGTTTTCTCTCTTATATACTATAACCTGATCTGAAAAACTCTGTTCCCCGAAACTGAAATAACTGACCCGATTACTCAAATAATCCGAATACCTGAAATCTGAAATCCTCTGTTAAATACGCTCCGCTCTTCTCTGATCTGATATACTCAAATTTTATCTTAAAAATTTCCCCCTTTTTGATGATGACAAAACTTAGAAGCCTATGATTTAAATAGAGACAAAAATAATTGCTCCAAGTCTGCTATATATTCAATACGAAACAGCTAAGTACAAAAGATTTGTACAAGAACTGAAAAATATCAAAATCTGCTCAGCTTCATTCTCCAAACAAATATCGAAATCCTCTCGAACTAGTACATCCTCCTCCTCTGTTAGATCCACTTCCTCTTTTCCTTGGAGGTTCGCTCCTACTTCCACCACCACTGGGTCTACTTTGATTGTCATCAACAAGAACGACCCTGTCCTGATTATTAGACGCCGTAAGAAATGCAGTCTCAAGGTTTAAAATTCTCTTAGAAAGCGTGACCTTGAGCTCGTCTACATGAAATCTGGTTTGCACTTGCTCAATAGAGATCTGATCAACTGTAGCTTGGAGCTATGCAAACGCTTCTGTATAATCTGTTGAAGGGACACTAGCAGTAGGCAATGAAATCTGAACATCAGGTGTCTCTTCATTTGGAAGAACATCATCGGAAGAAGGGATCTCAGGAAGATCATCAACAGTGAAATGTGTTAGGATAAAATTTATAGTTTTGGTGATAACAAAAAGACAAGATTAATCAGGTCGTAAAACGTTGATATTACAGAGTTACGGTTATTGGATTTTATACAGTCATTTGGGTATCCAGATGCAAGGTACAGTGGATTTTTTATCCAGACGCAGGATACAGTGTTTTGTACAAACCAGACGAGAGCTACAGTAATCCAGACGAGAGCTACAGTAATCCATATGAGAGCTACAGTGAGTCAGTCTTTGGTATTGAATCAGTCGCAAGTTACAGTGAAATATATAACCAGTTGATGGATATATCAGACGCAAGTATTCGAATGTTACGTGTGCAAAACGACAACGTATTGGAATCAGTCGATGGTCTTTGAAACCAGTCGAGAGCTACAGTGGTTTGTATATCCAGACGAGAGCTACAACGATATTTAACCAGTCGAGGATGTATAGCAAACGATGTCGTTTGGATAAGTAAACGACAGCGTTTGAACTAACCAGTCGTTGGGCTTTATAAGGAAACCAGTCGGTGCATACACTTGAACATTTCCAATCGCAACACTATGAATGACGAAGGAAGTTGGAGCTGGTTAAGATAAAGAATTTCAGGCGCAAGATTAAAGTGATTCAAATATGATTGATTACTCAATATGGAAAAGATCAGTAGAATCGTACAATTGCCTGGAATTTAGGAGACAACGTTGGTACTATTTTGGGTAAATAGTACATATTTACAGAGGTTGTTACACGGTTATTGCACAGATATGGAAATCGACAAATTAGCTCTGACAGTGTGCAATTTACCTTGTAGTGGAGCAGAGAATACGGCTACGAATTATCAGAATTTCAAAAGGGATTTTGTTCCCTTAACAAGATTAAATGACCGTTGAGCGAAGACTATAAATACCAGCAGTTTGAATTGAAGATATACTTCTTCGCTCTCATTAACTTGCCAAAACTCTGTAAAATTGATTTCTGAGCATTCTTTGTTGAAGCAATCTCAAAGCTCACAAAACTCGAAGAACTCACAAGTGTTGATCTTCATTGAAATACCTTCGAGTCTATCTTCTGGTTACATTTTTGTAATCAAGTTTCATTGTTGAAACCAGAAGATTTTACAGTCTCATATATTGTGTATTCACTATTGTTATCATTATTGAGTCTGTAACAAACGTGCTCTCAAAAGCCGTTTGAACATATTACAAAGGGTTGTATAACAGCAGCTGCGACTGCTTGTGGAGTTAGTAGTTCTAGGAGTTCATACAAGTGAGGCTTGTGCGATCGGGTGTGTGCATATCTGTTCACAAATCAATTGGCCTTTTTCCGCACATACTTTGTTGGCCGAGAGATTTGATTAAACTGAGATCCTTAAATCTGGTAACTCGGATTTAAGTTAAGCAGTGCTTGTAAAACTATTTTAAAAGGTTTCGAAAATTTGAAAATACCAAGAGTTCATTCAACCCCCCCTCTGAACTCTTGCAACTGTTTTTCGAACCACATTGATCGTATTTTTGGACTATCAAAATGCATTGGAGAATCACTGGAGGTACTAGAAATTTGGATTCTCAGATTGTGAAGAGCTAGAGATGGAAAAATTCGGAATCGCGTCTGGAGATGTCACTCTTCTACACCCTCTGAACTAAATCCAAAGAAATACTCTGATCTGCGTGCTGTACAAAGAAATCACAAAAACCTTCGACTTGTATACGATGCTGAACATCATTAAGAATTCTCTTCGGAACTGCACTTCTATCCACAACGGTTCCTACTGCAACTATATCTGTAGAAAGATTGTAAGACCAACTGGCAAAAGATGACCGAAAATATTGAACTGTACGATATCAACACAAACTCTAGCCCAGCCCCATGTATTAATGAAAGGCGGTTGAGAGCCCAGATCTTGGGCTGGCTCAACAAAATACAGATGGGGGAGAATGCGTCCACAAACGGCCTCTGAGACAGCTGCTGTTGATCGCAAGGAGTAGTGGTCTTTCACTCACGTATCCACTTATTGTGCCCTCTATAACCGTCCAAGATCCGTCGATTAAGATTAGTTGCCTTATCTAGAAGATATACTTGATGGTTGGATGAGATCTGGAAATAACTGCACCATGCTGTACATTAGCTCCTTCAAACAGGTTTGAGCTACACGGCCGCATCCACTCCAGTCTTTGCTCTCTCATCTGCTTCAGCAATTGTGTCAAAGAAAGGCGATGAGCGTCCAAGAGCATATCTAAGACTTGAAGATCTATTGCTGTAGTGGGCGTGCCAGACTCAAAATTTTGGTGCCTCGCTTCCAAAAATTTCCTCAACAACATTTCCCTGTACTTTGCTATTGTATACATGCGCCTCTGAACAGCTGTCTGTAACAAATCTGTTTCAGCCCACTGTAACATATGTTCTTCCTTGGCGGCAATATCCGAAACCGACTCCAAATTTGCCAAGCCGCGTAGACTGAACGAAGAAAAGAATGAACTAATCTCCTATATAACTTTCTCCCGTATCTGTACAAGAAACTGAATGTTTGCGCAAATAAACGAAAACATCTCTCGGGCCAGATGCCCTTTTATTTCATCTTTCTCTACAAGGGGCGCCTTTCCCTTGTCTGCAACATCAATCTGTGGAAGACTAGCCTTGTATCAGTCCTTTTCCCTGATCTCAATCCCGCTGCCAAATTTTATCTTGGTAAGCTTTGCAGCGGTAACATATGGCAACATCATCTCCTCCGGAATCTGTGCCAAAAGATCATCGATGGACATGGACTCTTCATCAGACGTAGATTTTCAGTCAGCTCCAGAACCTTTCTCAAGGGCTCTGTGTCTGTAGAGTCAATCATCTTCTCAACACTCTTTCCTTTATCCTTCTCCTTCTCCGTCTCAACCAGAGGTCCTTGTTCATTGGACAACACCTTGGAACTGATGTCAGCATCATAATTAGTGATAGCTGAAACATCTTTCCTGCTATCCGTCTCAACAGGTTCTGATCCAGCAGTCTTCATCACCACTGTTTCCTCCAAATCTGGTTCCCCTGTCTCAATCTGAGCTGTCTCCCCAATCACCTGTGAATATATTCTCAACAGTTTCATCATCAGAATCCTCTGGCAACCTCAACTTTCTCTTTGGTGCGCGGCGTCGTTGAGCACGAGGGGTCACAACTGGTACAACAATATGGGTTCCGGATTTTGACCACGGGGACCATAACCAAGTCCTTTTATGCGGGAGCAGCTCTCCCCATAGTATTTGTGGGGACCTCGATTACTTCTCTAATCTTATGGGGCGATTAATAAGCTAACCTAGTTAACTAATGGAAATATTTTTTTTAAATCTATTTCTTCCAGTTTTCTCGCTGAACTCTGAACATGCTTCCATTAATTTAAAGGAACTCGAGCATAAATAAAACATGATTCTAACGCATGTTATGTAGACGTCAAACTCAAAAGTTACTACCATACAACTTGATTTAACTATACAACAGACATCAGTGTAGCAACTACAACATTTTTGAGTTCAAGGTCTGACTGCTCTACTTCTTAACCACAACCCCACTTCTATGGTTCAATCCTCGAGCTATCCTTGTTGAATCCGACCAAATCCTTCCCCACCTATTGCCATGCACACATACAAAACAAGGCAACAGCCGGAAAACTCCGGTGAGAAAACAATCTCAGTATAATCGACATATACATGGAATAACGTAAATCAGTTTATATAAAAACTACCATATCAAATCGAAATGAAATGAATATATCGCATATCTCAAAATAAGAACTGATTCATCTCGAATCGATGCCATCAAGATTCGTATCCGATCTTGACATGGATATCCATCTAACGAAATCAACTCAGACTTCAAAAATAAGGTCATATCAGACCTTGGCATTAGAATCAATTCATTTTCTATTTCATATAATCTCATATCGAAGTAAAAGATCCACTACCTGTGATGGATCAACAAATATAACTTTAATTTCTAAATCAAGAACAGTAATCATCGAGTATGTGATTTGTCGGGATAACTCAAGAAATATCATTCTCGAGTATTCAAATTCCCTGACTCTCCATGTCAAACTATGAGACCTGAATCTGTTAAGTAAGATTAATTGTGGAAATTAATCGGTTAATTTGAGATTTTTTGTGGTTTAGAATCTCTGTTGGTGTTTTAGTGTCATTATCGGGTCGATTTCATTCCTTAGAACGATTCTAGTAATTTTTGTATTTTTGAGTTTGGGTGCCTGAGCTGGTGACAGTTTGCTGACGTCATGTTGTGTGTGGGCATCAAAGGCGCTGACGTAAGCCTTGCTGTTATCAGTCGAGAGTATAGGAATCAGTCGCTGGTTGAATTAGCGTGTTTTTGTATCGGGCGAGATACGATGTCGTTGTGAGTTTTATTACCTGCTGATAACAGATATGTCGACGTAAGCATTGTTTTTGAGCGTTGTGAGGATGACGTAGACTTTACTGTTGTCAGTCGATGGGTGATATTAGCGTAACGTTGTGCGAGAGCTGGCGACAGCAACGCTTACGTGGATTTCAGCAGGAGTGCGCTATAGGATTTCTAAACGGTGACGTTTTGGGAAGCAACGGCTGATTTATATCTGTCAGCAGATAGTTCCTGTAGCGGGTATAATACGTCGTCGTTTGGATTAGTAGAGGCGACGTCGTTTTGAGGATTCAGTCGTGGTTTGTTATCGCATTTGGTTATAGCGCCCAGCTGCTGGAAGATAGGATGACGTATCCTATGCGAAGCCGTTTCATTTAGTTGAAACGCTGCGTTTTAGTGTTGTGCTGGTATCATTTGTGAACAATGTTGTGCGTTGTTTCTTTCATGAGACTGGATGTTCAGCTGTTGGCAAAAAGGATTACGTCACTTATGCGACGTCGTTTGGGTTAGTCGCTGCGAC
>KQ988017.1:382355-429915 GCA_001598015.1 Dorcoceras hygrometricum
CTTTTGTTATTGTTGCTGCTGGCAGTCGAGGGTCGTTAATTGTGGAGAATACGTCGACTGTTGCTCCTGCTATTTTTGTTGGTGGAAATGCGCTCCTGCTGGTAGCATCAGTTAAGAGTTTTATAAATAGCAAGACTTGGTCTTCGTTGTGGATTATTAGTTCCCATACTTAGAAATATTTCCCCGATTGTCGACCTCTGTTTCTCAAACCCTCGTTACTGTTCACCGTGAGCTATTCCGGTGAATTCTCGACGTTTTCGGTGGTTGTCTTGATCGTGTGAGGTAGCTTTTGACTCCTCTCGAGAAGCTCTATCATTCTTCACCAGTTTTAGAAGCTGTAATTGGCTAGTTGAGGAACGCGAAGTTGCTGCCGTTCGAGTGTTGCGTCGACCGGGTAGAACTACATTCTGGTTTTCGGTGAGACCTTGTTCCTAGCCATAGTTTTAAGCTTCTCGTTTAACTGTTGAGGTATATTGGGCAGCTGGTTTAGTGTGACTCCCGGCCGTGAGCTTGTTTAGCATCCCGTTAGATTTATGTTGTGTATGCCGTGTGTTTATCAGGCTTTTACCAGAGTCTTCGGGATTCCTTGTGGTAACCAGCATGTGCTAATTATAGCTCAGAAGAATTAAGGTACGGATCTGAGCTTGATGTAACTTGGAATTGGCATGAGATATTATGCGTGGCTGCTGGGATATTTTGGTGAACCTTTCTGTGTATTGCTTGCTGAGCATTGGTGTTTATGCTAGCTGTTTGTATGTGAGTTGCATACACGCATTTGTTCATACATATTTCAGATCCCTTGCGTATCGTATTTTGCAGCCTTGTATCTTGTATTGCTCTTGTTGATTCTTACCAGGATGCGAGGGCGAGCGGAGATACCGCACTCTCATCTCCCTGCTGGGATCGTTAGCCACCATGCGCCGAGTGGTTAACTACCACAGTTCATGGGCGAGGCAACAGCAGGTTGAGCTGTTTGATGCATCTGGTATTTGGGTGTAGTGTCATGGCGAGTGGCTCATTACCACACTATGAACACACCCCGTGGCCACTATTCTTTGTTGATGATTCTTGGAGCTATGTTTGAGTTCCTTAGCTCCCTTGAGGGTCGAGCTTTCCGTTGATATCCGGTGTCTCATGCATAGCATCTGCATTTTATTTTATGCATTTCCTTAGCTGTTTCTTTTGCTCTCCGTACTGGGGTTTGACCCCATGTCCCTCTGGGGCTTGGTTTGTTTCCTTGTCTGTGTTGTTTTCAGGAAACCCAGGTTTCACAGCTGGTCGTGGTTTTAACCCAGCTGGTGGTGCCCCGGGAGGTGGTTAGCGTGTCCCAGTTGCGTATAGCATATTTATATATATGTATCAGTTAGCCAGGGGGATGCCCTGTGCTTTGTTGTTGTATCCCGTTGGGGAGTCTGGTACATGTTATTTGTGTCTGGTTGGTATGCTAGCATTCGTGGTTTTGTAACTGGGAACTTATTTTGAGTATCGTTCTATTTTAAATTATATGTTTTAAACCGTCGGGCCTAAAAGCGAAAATTTTACCCACTTTCTGATAAGCTTCCGCATGTGTTTGGGTTTTTACTCTGTTTAGAGCACGATGCCTGACATTTTTGGTATTAGAGCTTAAGCTGGGATAAGCCTAATTTCTTTGATTTCACTTGAGTCTAGGCACAGTGTTGTGTGTTGCATGTGCTTGACTTATGTGATTACGTGCCTGCATATTTGTGTTATATGCTTTCTATGCTGTATCTGTTCTGTTCTCCTTATCTTGTTGAGCGTGTTTTAAGATGCCGCCTAGACGTCGTGGTAGAGGTAGGGGGCAGTTCCAGAAGTCAGGAGGTCAGAACGAGGATCAGTATAGTGCTCCTAGTCATACTCGTGAGAGTAGCGAAGAGGGGGAAGCTGGGGCTCCGCCCGCTCCGATGGAGAGAATGGATGTTGTTATAGCTCGATTTCAGAGGATGAGCCCTCCTATCTTTAATGGCGACGAGTCGAGTGAGGATGCTGATTCGTGGCTCTATAACGTCATTCATCTTTTTGATCGGGCTCAGTATGACGATGAAATCCATTTGAGGTTAGTGACCTTGTTGCTGAGGAAGGCCGCAGAGCGTTGGTGGCGAGGTGGATCTAGTACCTTAGCGGAGACTGGAGTTGGTATCACTTGGGACACTTTCTGTGAGACCTTCAGGCAGGAGTATATCCCCGATTTGTATGTGGCTGCCCGTGAGCAGGAGTTTGAGTTTTTGGAGCAGGGCTCGATGACTGTGCGCGAGTATGCTCGCAAGTTTTCTGTGTTGTTGGCTTATGTTCCGCATGTTGCTGGCCAGGAGAGGGCCAAGAGTACCAGATTCATGGAGGGCTTGAATGAAGAATTTTACCAGAGTGTTTTGACGAGCAAGCCCAAGTCGTATGCTGAGGCCGTTGATACTGCTATTCACATTGAGGAGGGCATGAGGAGCCGTCGTACGCGCAGAGCGCAGGTAGCGCAGGCAGTGCAGGGTGGTAGACCTGTTGGTCAGGGAGCTCAGTCGTCTCAGAGTTCTCAGTCCGCTCATTATCCTCAGCAGCAGCAGCAGATGGCTCAGCAGTCTGGCCGTGGTAGGTTCCGACCTCGCGGTCAGCAATTCAAGAAAAAGTCTGGTTCAGGGTCTTCTGGTTCAGGCAGTTCGAGTAGCAGCGGTTCTCGGACTGAGTTTTGTGGCTTTTGTGGTGGGAAGCATTCTTCAACGCAGTGTGTAGGTGTGCAGGGCTCCTGCAACCTTTGTGGTCAGTACGGGCATTTTGCGAGAGTGTGTCCGTCAGCTGGATCACAGCAGACCACGACCCAGCCTCAGGGTCTGGGGGTCCGTCTAGGGGTCGTTCTCAGCAGTTTCAGCAGTGGGTGAGACTCCTTTTAGGCCGTTTCAGCAGCCTGGCCCATCGTGTTTTGGGCAGTCGTCTCAGCCTTTCTTCCCAGGACCCTAGCATGCTCAGGTTAACGCCATGACGAGGGAGCAGGCGGAGGAGACACCGAGCCGGGTGATTGGAGGTACATGTCTTGTCTTTGACTTTTCTGCTCGTGTGTTGTTTGACACCGGTGCATCGCATTCGTTTATTTCTGATTCGTTTGTTGCTGAGCATGGTCTGTGTACCGTCCCTTTGCGCGATGCTGTTTCTGTTTCTACCCCCGGTGGTATGAGCCTGTTCTCCCAGGAGGTTTTGTTGAACGGTGTGTTGCGGTTTGGTGAGCATGTCTTGTTAGCGAATTTGATCCGTTTGATGCTTTGGGATTTTGATTGCATAGTTGGGATGGACGTGCTATCCAACTATAGGGCCTCCGTGGACTGATTCCATGGGATTGTGCGCTTTAGGCCTTTGTCTGGCGAGAAGTGGGACTTCTACGGCCAGGATTCTCGATCGAAGATTCCGCTGGTTCCGTGATGGAGATGTTTAGCTTGTTGTCTTTGGGAAATGCTGGCTTTATGATCTACGCTTTGGATGCGTCTTCTTTTTCCAATGTTCAGCTAAGTGACGTTCCCGTGGTGCGACACTTCCCCGACGTGTTTCCGGAGGAGATTCCTGGTTTTCCTCCGAGGCGGGAGATAGACTTCAGCATAGAGTTGGTGCCTGGCATAGCTCCGATTTCTCGTGCCCTGTATCGTCTGGCACCTGCGGATTTGAGAGAACTCAAGGAGCAGTTAGATGATTTGCTGGAGAAAGGTTTTATCCGACCTAGTATGTCACCGTGGGGAGCGCCCATCTTATTTGTGAAGAAGAAGGATGGCTCAATGCGGATGTGCATTGATTTTCGGGTGCCTGGCATAGCTCCGATTTCTCGTGCCCTGTATCGTCTGGCACCTGCGGATTTGAGAGAACTCAAGGAGCAGTTAGATGATTTGCTGGAGAAAGGTTTTATCCGACCTAGTATGTCACCGTGGGGAGCGCCCATCTTATTTGTGAAGAAGAAGGATGGCTCAATGCGGATGTGCATTGATTTTCGCCAGTTGAATAAAGCCACTGTTAAGAATAAGTACCCGTTGCCGAGAATCGATGATCTGTTTGATCAGTTGCAGGGTTCTGCGGTGTATTCTAAGATTGATCTTCGTTCCGGGTACCATCAACTCAGAGTAAGGGAACAAGATGTCGCGAAGACTGCGTTTCGTACGAGGTACGGACATTTTGAGTTTTTGGTGATGCCGTTTGGGTTGAAAACGCGCCTGCAGTCTTTATGGATCTAATGAATCGGGTTTTTAGAGAGTTCATAGATCAGTTTGTGATCGTTTTTATTGACGACATCTTGGTTTACTCGAAGACTCCGAGGGAACACAAGGAGCACTTGGAAATGGTTCTTCAGAGGTTGAGAGAGCAGCAGTTGTATGCAAAGTTTTCCAAGTGCGAGTTTTGGTTGGATCGCGTTGTATTTCTGGGTCATGTCATTTCAGCAGATGGCATTTCTGTGGATCCCAGTAAAGTGGATGCTGTTCTGAACTGGAACGACCGAGAAATGTGTCTGAGATTCGCAGTTTCTTAGGTCTGGCTGGCTATTATCGTTGCTTCATTGAGGGATTTTCTAGTATAGCGAAGCCGATGACCCAATTGACCCAGAAATATAGGCGGTTTGTTTGGACTGAGCAGTGTGAGAATGCGTTTCAACTGCTCAAGGAAAAGTTGACTACTGTGCCTGTGTTGGCTCTGCCGTCCGGTTCAGGTGGATTTGTGGTTTGTTCTGACGCTTCGCTTAATGGGCTGGGTTGTGTATTGATGCAGAATGGCCGAGTCATTGCGTATCCCTCACGGCAATTGAAACCGCACGAGACTCGTTACCCAGTTCATGATTTGGAGTTAGCAGCAGTGGTCTTTGTGTTAAAGATCTGGCGTCACTACCTGTATGGCGAGCAGTTTGTGGTGTACTCCGACCACAAGAGTTTGCAGTACTTGTTTTCGTAGCCTGACTTGAACATGCGTCAGCGCAGGTGGATGGAGTTGCTCAAAGATTTTGATTGCGAGATCAAATATCAGCCTGGGAAGTCGAACGTAGTGGCCGATGCGTTGAGCAGGAAGGCGAGTGAGATGCTGGCTTCGTTGTACATCTCCAAGGACCAGGAGCATCTTAACACTACGGGTTGGAGATTCTACCTGACTGAGGATTGCGTTATGGTCTCATCGTTCCATGTGGAACCGCAGATTGTTTCTACCATTCGAGCAGCTCAGAGGACCGATCCGTCTATCCACGAATTGAAGTTGAAAGTCAGGGCTGGCGAACTTGAGGACTATTCTGTTTCGTCCGATGGATGTTTGAGGTTCCGTGGCAGATTGGTTGTGCCCAATTTGATCGATTTGAAGGAGGAGATCCTTCGTGAGGCGCACTGTAGTAGATAGTGTTCATCCTGGTGCACGGAAGATGTACCATGCTTTGAAGCCGCACTTTTGGTGGGCTGGCCTGAAGAGTGACGTTGCTGGTTTCGTTGCTCGTTGTTTGAATTTCCAGATGATAAAGGTCGAGAGGATGAGACCCGGTGGTCTGTTGCAGAGTTTAGAGGTGCCCCAATGGAATTGAGAGCACATTGCTATGGATTTCGTGACGCATCTGCCTCGTTCTAGCCGAGGATGCGATGCTATTTGGGTAGTTGTAGACCGTTTGTCGAAGTCTGCACACTTCATTCCCTATGGGATGACCTTCTCGTTGAAGAAGATGGCGAAGCTGTACGTTGATTTTGTTGTTAGATTGCACGGTGTGCCTGTTTCAATCGTGTCCGACCGAGATCCGAGGTTTACTTCCAGGTTTTGGAAGAGTTTGCAAACAGCTTTGGGAACTAGATTGGCTATGAGTACCGCGTATCACCCCCAAACAGATGGCCAATCTGAGCGAACTATCCAGACGTTGGAGGATATATTGCGTGCGGTTGTGTTGGATTTCGGAGGTAGCTGGCAAGACGCGTTGTCTTTGGTCGAATTTTCGTATAATAACAGCTACCAAGTGACGATTGGTATGGCGCATTTTGAGGCTTTGTATGGCAGGAAGTGCAGATCGCCAGTTTGTTGGGAAGAAGTGGGGGAGAAGCAGCTACCTGCCCCTGACTTTGTGCAGCAAATGAAAGATCACGTCGATCTAATTAGACAGCGGATGAAAGCTGCCCAGGAACGCCAAGCCAGTTATGCGAATAAGAGGCGTCGACCTCTTGAGTTTCAGGTTGGTGATCGTGTATTTCTCAAGGTTTCTCCGTTTCTTAGTGTGATGCGCTTTGGACGCAAGGGAAAGTTAGCCCCTCGTTACGTTGGTCCGTATGAGATTGTCGAGAGGATTGGCCCTTAGCGTATCGTTTGTTGCTACCGCCAGAATTGTCCTCCTTGCACGATGTGTTTCATGTGTCGATGTTGGGGAAATACGAGCCAGATCCATCTCATGTGCTTGGAACTGACGAGGTTGAGCTAGATCAGTCGCTGAGTTATCAAGAGTATCCCTTGCAGATCCTTGGCAGAAAAGAGAAACATCTGAGAAATAAGACCATTCCGTTGGTAATGGTACAATGGAGCAAGCATGGTAGGGAAGAAGCTACTTGGGAGCTGGAAGAAAAGATGCAGCGTGAGTGGCCGCATCTGTTTGAGTAGCTGTTGAGCTAGATTTTCCAGTAGCTTGTAGTTTTGTTGTATTTCTTCCCTAGTTGTTGTAATGTGTTTGCTCAGTTAATTTGAACTCTTGGCCTTGTGTTAGGCGAGTTTTAGTTTTCAGCTTTTGTTGTTGTGTTGTTGTATGAGAATTGTTGTTGATTTCGAGGACGAAATCCTTTTTAGTGGGGGAGAAATGTGAGACCTGGAAATTGTATTAAGGATTAATTGTGGGAATTAATCGGTTGTTTGGAGATTTTTGTGGTTTAGAATCTCTGTTTCGATGTTTGAGTTGTATTTTTGGGTCGAATTCCCTCCTTAGAACAATTCTGGAGATTTTCGTAATTTTTGAGTTTTGGGTAGTGAAGCTGGTAGCAGATATGTTTACGTAAGCATCTTTGTTGTGCGTTGCGTTGATGACGCAAGCTTTTCTGTTATCAGTCGAGGGCGTTGAGAAACCGTTCGTTGGTTTTGTTAGCGTAACGTTGTGCGAGATCTGGCGACAGCAACGCTTACGTGGATTTCAGCAGGAGCGCGCTATAGGTTTTCGAAACGGTGACGTTTTGGCAAGCAACAACTGATTTATATCTGTCAACAGATAGTTCCTGTAGCGGGTATAAGACGTCGTCGTTTGGGTTAGTGGAGGCGACGTCGTTTTGAGGACCCAGTCGTTGGTTTGTTTTGGTTGTAGCGCCCAACTGCTGGAAGATAGGATGACGTATCCTATGCGACGCCGTTTCATTTAGTTGAAACGATGCGTTTCGATTTTACGACCGGTACAAGCAGGAGGAAGCGTCGCGTGTTATATCTTGCGACTGGATGACCAGTTGATGGCAGATATGCTGACGTGCGCTATGCGACGTCGTTTGGGTTAGTCGCTGCGACGCCGTTTTGATTTGTATTAGAGGGCCTTTGCTATCGTTGCTGCTGGCAGCAGCAGGTTTGTTTGTTGAGGAGAATGAGTCGACTGATTTTGTCGGTGGATTGTTTTTAAGAATTCAGCAGTTGTGGGAATTATATATAGGAAGACTTGGTCTTCGATTGTGATATCAGTTCCCATACTTAGAAAATTTCCAGCCTTTCGTTCTCTGTTTTCCAAACCCTCGACTACTATTCACCGTGAGCTTCTTCGGTAGATTCCCGTCGACTCCGGCCACCGTTCTTCACGTTCAAGGCAGCGTTGGACTCCTCTTGGAAAGCTATTTCATCTCGTACCCATTTTGGAAGCTATAGTTGGCTGGATTGAAAGCTAGAAACTGTTGTTTCCTTTCGTGCGTTTCGTAGTTGCAGGTAGCTTTTATTCTAACTTTGAAATCTTGTTCCCAGCCTAAGATTAAGCTTCCTGTTGAGTTGTTTGGGTAGGGTTGAAGGCTGAATTGTGTATAAATTTCCAACTGTGAATTATAGTTGTTGGCCGTGAGATTGGTTGCAATTCCCTGAAATCTGTGCGCCGTGTATTTTGACAGATTTGTGCAGGTTGTGACTTGCTACGTTCCTTGAGGGAGTTAAGGTACGGGTTGAGCTAGTAAATGCAGCATAGGCATGGCTTGGATAAAATGGTAGTTGCTGGTTTGTTTGCTGCCGTGTGTTGATGCTTTGTGAGGCATTGTTTTATGAGATGGCTGTGTTTATTGTGTTGTGCATTGGCTGTTGCACATATGATTATGCTTGTTATTGTCCAGCATGTTGCATACACATATTAGCATCTCATTTCAGCTTTTTGCAGCCATTGCTTCGTTGTTCTTGCTCTGTTTCTTACCAGGATGCGAGGGCGAGCGGCAATACCGCACTCTCATCTCCCTGCTGGGTTATGTTAGCCCCTATGCGCCGAGTGGTTAACTACCACAGTTCATAGGTTGGGCAACCGCAGGTCGAGTAGTTTGATGCATCTGGTATTCGGGTGTTGTGTCCCGGCGAGTGGCTCATTACCACACTTGGAACACACCCAGTGGCCACCGTTGTTGCGGATTCAGTTGAGCTGTGCATTGAGTTCCTTGACTTCCTTTTCGGTTGGAGTCATTTGTTGTTGTCCAGCATCCCATGCATAGCATCTGCATGTTATTCTTGAAGTTTACTGCTGATTTATAGTTGCTCTCCGTACTGGGGTTTGACCCCATGTCCGTCTGGGGCTTGGTTTGTTTGTTGCCTGTTGTGTTGTCCAGGTCATACAGCTGGTCGAGGAGGTAACCCAGCTGGCGGTGCCCCAGGAGGTGGTTGAGTGTCCCAGTAGAGTATATCATATATGTATGTATCAGTCTAGTAGCCGGGGAGATGCCCTGTGCTTCGTTGTTGTATTCTGATGAGGAGTCTGATATGTTTAATTGTATTGATGCTATACTTGCTGTTGTTGGTTTTGTAAACTGGGAACTTATTTTGAGTATCGTTCTATTTTAAATCATATGTTTTAAACCGTCGGGCCTAAAAGAAAAAATTTTACCCACTTTTTGTTAAGCTTCCGCATGTGTTTGGGTTTTTACTCTGTTGTGAGCACGAGGCCTGACATTTATACCTTATCCATTGGAGAAATTTTTTTAAAGGTTTATACTTAATGACAAATCTTGGAACTCCACATTCCAGTTCTGCTTGTTTAACTACATAAAAAGCAGAACAGCTCCAGGGGGATTTGGATGGTCTTCTTACTTTTTTATCTAAAAGTTCTTGAATTTCGTTTTGGCAGTGTCGCAAGAATTCTTTGTTCATCTGGATTGGCCGAGCTTTTGTAGGAATATTGCGTTCGTTGAAACCTTTTTCATAAGGTAGAGTTACAATATGACTCTTGCGATCCAAGAAGTCATTTGGGAGGTCGCTACAGATTTTGTGAGTAATAAGGGTTTCTAATTCATGTATCTTTTGTTTAATGTGAGGATTAGTTATTGTTCTTCAATTTGAAGAAAAAGGAATTTCTTCCTTTAAAGAATTAATATATTGCTTATTATGATGGATAACATTTATTTGTTTAAAAATTGTAGAATTTTGTAATAATGATATCTCTTTTTGTTTAACAGGTGTAATGAATGGGAAAAGAATATGTCGACCATGGATTTTGGTAAACACACCCTTATTATTAACTTGGAAAGGGTAAAGTTGGGTAAGGAATGGAGTGTCGACAAGAATGAACACATTTTTAAAACAATAACAATTATTACAAATGTATGCATTTGATAATTTGTATCTGATGTAGAGAGGTTTTGAATTAGCAGTATACAATTTCTCTGTTGTTTTCTCATAATATTTTGAGGGTATTACGCCTTCACGTAAAACATTATGATCTGCCCCAGACTCAACAAGGGCAATAAGAGTAATTTTGAAGTCATTTATTACTAAATCTATGTTGACGTACCATTTTTGGAATTCAATTTTCTGGATGGAGTTAATGAAATTGCTTGTTGATGTTTGATTAAGAGGATCAATATTGATTTCATCAGTATCTTTAGGGACAGTATTTTTTTGATTAATTAGTAATAATTTTGTTTCTAATTCTATATCTTTTTCTCGAAGGGAAAATAAATCTATTTGGAGTTGGTTAACCTGTTTTTTGAGAATATTTACTTCTGTCTGTAAATATTTTGTTGTTATCTGTTTGAGAATACTCTGTTGGGGGTATTTATTAAATAAAGTACTTAAACTGAAATGTTCTTTGATAGGGTCTCGTTTTGAATTAGAGTCTTCTATTATTAAATCCTTTAACTTATTAAGGTATTGTTTTTAAGTTTCTTGGTCTGGAATTTGTTGTATTAGATCGAGTATAGCTTCTCTTTTATCTGTTGAAATTACACAAAAGTGGCAGATGCCTTTTGAAGGGGTATCTGCCTCAGAATCAGTAACGTCTTTGGTAGATGTATTTGAATCGCTAGGAATGTCATCAAATAACTCATTAATTTTTTGTTTCTGATTTTTCTTGTGACCTTTCTTTGATTTTTTAGTACAATTATTTGAGGTATGACCTGGTTGATTGCAATTTCAACATTTTAATATATTGGACTTAGTGTTAGATTTGTTATGTTTGCGGAATCTTGTATTACTGAATTTTGATCTTCTATCATATGAGTTAAATGTTTTTTGTTTCTTTTTTCTTCGGATATAAGGGGGATCAATGTTCATTAAACCGAACATTGAACAGAAGCTACCCAATTCTTTGCGAGTTGTTGTACGATCAGATCTATATTTGGCTTGAAGTTTGAGTTCAGAACATAATGATAATCCTTCTTTTCTGATGAAGGCAAATAATTGGCCAAAAGTCATGTCCCCGAAAGGAATGTCTTCAGCACCAATTGAGGTTTTTAATTTTTGAATTATTCTATCGGCAAAGAGACGGGGTAATCCCATTATGAATCGTTCTTTCCAGAATGACATGTTACAGTCATCCCGGCGAAGAACATGAGTGAGGAAAACATCCTTATACCAACGATAGTCAGTCAAGGATGGACATTTAAGGTTTGTTAAGATAATTTTGGAAGAATTAAATTCTTCGTTTGGATTTCCTAAAATACATGGATATTGTTACTATTAAATATTCACATGAATCATTTTGTTCAGTGATAATTCCATTGTCATCTTCAAGATGAATTGTATGATTTGGAATACTTAATTTTGAATCGAGGGATAATGCTTTTTCCCACCAATTTCGTAATTGTCCAGTGAATCCTTGAATAATCAAGGTTGTGGCTGTTTCTTCATTTTGACCTTTAATCCTATAGGCTGCACGATCCATGCCCATTTCTTGTAAAGTATTGTGAATTTCGTATTCAGATTTACCATCTATGTTCCATTCAACTATTGATTGGCCATCATATTTTGTGCTTTTGAATTGGTTCCTTTCTTCATAACCAATATCAACAGGTGTAGGTCGTCGATAGTAGTTACGAGAATTTGTATAAGTATAGTTATTGTTGAATCTTCGACGTTTATTATATGTTTTATTAATTTGGTCTTCTTCATCCGTAAAAGGATTTTCAAGAATATTTACTTCATCTTCTGATTCTAAATCAGATTCAGAACTAATTGAAGTCTCAGATTTATTATGCTGTCCATTATTGGTTTCTACACAATTAATTTTATTTCCCGATGTTCCAATTTCTGATAATTTTGTAGAGATTTTATTCAATAGGAAATCAGTATTGGTATTGAAACTTATCTGTTTTATTTTTCAGTATGATGAATTTTTGTTTGGAAAAAAGGTTATCCATAGTATCATTAAATACTAACGGTCTTGATTGTTGAGTTTGTGTAAGATTATTGGATATATGATCAATTTGATTCGCCATTGTCTTAAGGATTTGGTTAGAATAATTGTTTTGTTGAAAATTTTTATTAATGTCTTCTGTATTGATAGGTTCTTTGTCATTGCGTCCTCGTTTAAAAGGATCAGCTATAACATCACCCTTACGTGTATGTAATTGTAATTTAAAAATCAAAAACAGAAAGTATGGCTTGCCAACGGGCAAATATTTGTTTTGCAACAATATTTTGATCATCTTTAAAAATGACTTCCTTTGCAGATTTACAATCAACTCGTAAAAGAAAAGTTTTGTTAAAAAGATCATCTTGAAATTTGGATACACAAAGAACAATTGATAAAATTTCTTTCTTAATTGTTGAATAATTTTTTTGAGGTCCGAGCCAAAGACCAGAATGAAATCTAACTAATTGTTCTTTGGATTCTAATGTTTGTTTGAGTATTCCACCATAACCTATGTCAGAGGTATCGGTTTCCACTATTATGAAAGCAATTGGATTAAGAATACCTAAGCAAGGTAAGTTTTGGACGTTGGCTTTTATATTTTTGGTAATACTTGTGTGGATATCATTCCATGGAGGGGGATTATTTTGAAGACGTGTATATAAAGGTTGACAGATTTGAAGAAGGTTAGGAAAGAAATCTGCTATGTAATTAAGACATCCTAAAAATCTCTGAAGTTGATTTTTGTCTTTGATCTGATCTGGGAATTTGTCTGCAAATTGAATAACCCTATGAATTGGTTTAATTAATCCTTTTGATATTTCGTAACCAAGAAAAAGGATTGATGTTTGAAATAATTTCATTTTCTTTTGTGACAGAACTAATCCCTTTTGTTTGAGTATGTGGAGAAAATGTTTTACATGTTTAAAGTGTTGATCTAAATTGTCCGAGAATATGAGTATATCGTCTATATAGACGATACTGAAAGAACTGTAAGGATTGAAAATATCATTCATTATCCTTTGGAATTCTGAAGGAGCATTTTTTAGACCGAATGGCATTACATTCCATTCGTAATGACCAAACGGAACTGTAAATGCTGTTTTGTAACGATTTGCTTCAGCAATTTGTATTTTCTAGAAACCAGATTTGATATCGATTTTTGAGAATATTTTGGCTGAATGTAGTCTATTGATTAGGTCTTTTTTGTTAGGAATTGGATACCTTATCCATTGGAGAACTTTGTTTAAAGGTTTATAATTAATGACAAATCTTGGAACTCCACGTTCCAGTTCTGCCTGTTTAACTACATAAAAAGCAGAACAGCTCCAGGGGGATTTGGATGGTCTTATTAATTTTTTATCTAAAAGTTCTTGAATTTCGATTTGGCAGTGTCGCAAGAATTCTTGGTTCATTTGGATTGGCCGAGCTTTTGTAGGAATATTGCGTTCGTTGAAACCTTTTTCATAAGGTAGAGTTACAATATGACTCTTGCGATCCCAGAAGGCATTTGGGTGGTCGCTACAGATTTGGTGAGTAATAAGGGTTTCTAATTCATGTATCTTTTGTTTAATGTGAGGATTAGTTAATTGTTCTTCATTTTGAAGAAAAGGAATTTCTTCCTTTAAAGAATTAATATGTTGCTTTTTATGATGGATAACATTTATTTGTTTGAAAATTGAAGAATTTTGTAATAATAATATCTCTTTTTGTTTAACAGGTGTAATGAATGGGAAAAGAATATGTCGACCACGGATTTTGGTAAACACACCCTTATTATTAACTTGGAAAGGGTAAATTTGGGTAAGAAATGGAGTGACGAGAATCATGTCTTGTGATATGTCTCGGACAAGAGTGAACACATTTTTAAAACAACTACCATTATTAAAAATGTGTGCATTTGATAATTTGTATCTGATGTCGAGAGGTTTTGAATTAGCAATATACAATTTCTCTGTTTTTTTCTCATAATATTTTGAGGGTATTACGCCTTCACGTAAAACATTATGATCTGCCCAGAGTCAATAAGGGCAATAAGAGTAATTTTGAAGCATTTATCACTAAATCTATGTTGACGTACCATTTTTGGAATTCAATTTTCTGGATGGAGTTAATGAAATTGCTTGTTGATGTTTGATTAAGAGGATCAATATTGATTTCATCAGTATCTTCTGGGACAGTATTTTTTTGATTAATTAGTAATAATTTTGTTTATAATTCTATATCTTTTTCTCGAAGGGAAAATAAATCTATTTGGAGTTGGTTAACTTGTTTTTTGAGAAGATTTACTTCTGTCTGTAAATATTTTTTTGTTATCTGTTTGAGAATACTCTGTTGGGGGTATTTATTAAATAAAGTACTTAAACTGAAATGTTCTTTCATAGGGTCTCGTTTTGAACTAGAGTCTTCTATTATTAAATCCTTTAACTTATTAAGGTATTGTTTTTGAGTTTCTTGGTCTGGAATTTGTTGTACTAGATCGAGTATAGCTTCTCTTTTATCTTTTGAAATTACACACAAGTGGCAGATGCCTTTTGAAGGGGTATCTGCCTCGGAATCAGTAACGTCTTTGGTAGATGTATTTGAATCGCTAGGAATGTCATCAAATAACTCATTAATTTTTTGTTTCTGATTTTTCTTGTGACCTTTCTTTGATTTTTTAGTACAATTATTTGAGGTATGACCTGGTTGATTGCAATTCCAACATTTTAATATATTGGACTTAGTGTTAGATTTGTTATGTTTGCGGAATCTTGGATTACTGAATTTTGATCTTCTATCATATGAGTTAAAAGTTTTTTGTTTCTTTTTTCTTCGGATAGAATGAGGATCAATGTTCATTAAATCAACATTGAACGGAAGCTACCAAATTCTTTGCGAGTTGTTGTACGATCATATCTATATTTGGCTTGAAGTTTGAGTTCAGAACATAATGATAATCCTTCTTTTCTGATGAAGGCAAACAATTGGCCAAAAGTCATGTCCCCGAAAGGAATGTCTTCAGCACCAATTGAGGTTTTTAACTTTTTAATTATTCTATCGGCAAAGAGACGGGGTAATCCCATTATGAATCGTTCTTTCCAGAAAGACATGTTACAGTCATCCCGGTGAAGAACATGAGTGAGGAAAACATCCTTATACCAACGATAGTCAGTCAAGGATGGACATTTAAGGTTTGTTAAGATAATTTTGGAAGAATTATATTCTTCGTTTGGATTTCCTATAAAATACATGGATATTGTTACTATTAAATATTCGCATGAATCATTTTCTTCAGTGATAATTCCATTGTCATCTTCAAGATGAATTGTATGATTTAGAATACTTAATTTTGAATCGAGGGATAAGGCTTTTTCCCACCAATTTCGTAATTGTCCATTGATGCCTTGAATAATCAAGGTTGTGGATGTTTCTTCATTTTGACCTTTAATCTTATAGGCTGCACAAGCCATGCCCATTTCTAGTAAAGTATTGAGAATTTCGTATTCGGATTTACCATCTATGATCTATGTTCCATTCAACTATTGATTGGCCATCATATTTTGTGCTTTTGAATTGGTTCCTTTCTTCATAACCAATATCAACAGGTATAGGTCGTTGATAGTAATTACGAGAATTTGTATAAGAACAGTTGTCCATGCCAAATTTTTTCAGCAGTTCTTTCGTGTATTTGGATTGATTAATGAAAATCCCGTTGTCAAGTGTCTCACTTGTAATCCCAGAAAGAACGTCAGCTCACCCATCATGCTCATCTCGAACTTGTCCTACATCAACTTAGAGAACCTCTGGCACAGTTTGGGGTTAGTTGACCCAAATATTATATCATCTACGTAGATTTGAACTAAGAGGACATGTCAGATTTGATAAATTTAAATAGTGTCTTATCAACTGTGCCTATTGTGAATTCATGCTCGAGAAGAAATTTAGACAGTGTATCATACCAAGCTCTGGGTGCTTTCTTCAACCCATATAGAGCTTTATCCAATTTGTAAACGTGATCTGGATATGTATGATTTACGAACCAGGCGGTTGTGCAACATACACTTTCTCTGTTAGGATGCCATTAAGAAATGCACTCTTAACATCCATTTGAAAGACCTTAAAGTCTTTATATGCAACATAAGAAAGAAACATGTGGATGTATTCTAGTCTAGCTACTGGTGCAAAGGTTTCATTGAAATCTATGCCTTAGTAAACGGATTTATGAACACGATGGTCGGATCGTTTGTTCTACTTACTACGCCATCTTCATTCAGTTTATTCCTAAAGACCCATTTAGTACCTATTACTGAATGATTATTAGGTCTGTGAACTAGTTGCCATGCATTATTCCTCTTAAACTGATTGAGTTTTTCTTGCATTGCATCTATCCATCTTGGGTCGGCTAACTTTTTCTATCATCTTTCGTTCTATATGCGAAATGAATGATGAATCGAAGTGATCATGCATGAGCTGGCTTCGTGTGCGAATATGAGAGTGAATGTTACCTATTATCTGCTCGGGTGGATGATTTCTATTCCACCGAATATCAGATATAGTTGGATTTGCTTCCTGTTCAACTTGGATGTTCGATTGGTTGTTTAGATCTGGATTATCTTACTCCAATTGATGAATGCTTTGTTCCAGATTTTACCCGGACACCAATTGATGAGATGTGCTCGCATCTAGTGTGTCAGATGTTAAATGATGTACTGTAGACCCTGCTTGTCTACCATCTTGAGCATTGATTGGTCGGTCTCCAACAGCTGGCACACTTGAAGAGATCTGCTCATGTTGTTCAAGGTTAGTCAAATCAATGACTACTAAGTTACCTGTCAGATCAGTTTGAGCATTGTTGTGTAGTGTGTCCAGATCTGGTTGAGGATCAACTGAGTGTCTTTGTTGTGCCACATCGTCATCTAATTCATCATGACTGGTTGATTCCAGACGTGAACACAACTCATGTAAGCTCACAACTGAATTTGATCGAAAGTTGTTTTCATCAAACACCACATGTGCTGATTCTTCGACCATCAGACTTCGATTGTTGAACACTCTATAGGACTTGCTTACAGCTGAATATCCTAGAAACAGTCCTGCATCAGATTTGGCATCGAAAGTTGTTAGGTGCTTCTTATCGTTATTGTGAATGAAACATCTGCACCCAAACACCCTGAAATATGATATATCAGGTTTCTTGCCACTCCAGATCTCATATGGGGTTTTGTCGTGCAACTTATTAATCATAGATTTGTTCTGAGTGTAGCAAGCTGTGTTAAATGCTTCTGCCCAGAATTTTTGAGAAATTCCAGAATAAGTAATCATAGATCTAGCAGCTTCTTTTAAAGTACGGTTTCTCCTCTCAACCATCCCGTTATGTTGAGGAGTTCTAGCTGCAAAAATCTCATGCTTAATCTCAATGCCATCCAGATAAAAAGATAATTTTTGATTTAAAAACTCGGTACCATGATCACTTCTTATCCGGTTGACAGTACAATATCTGTCATTTTGTAAACGTTTTAAAAGCTGAATCAGTTGGTCAACGGTATCAGATTTTGATTTTAAAAACAGCACCTAAGTGAATTTTGTAAAATCATACACAACAACTAGGGTGTAATTGTCAGGCCCTGTGCTAATTACTCACAATTAACACGTAATAAACGCATAAACACGGAAGCTAAAATCAGGGCTTAAAAATTTTTTCGAAATCATTTGGGCCTGAACGTAAAAACATACATCCAAAATATCGATTGTCAAAATATAAGTTAACTCAAACTTATACAAACCAGGTAACACTAAATCTCAAGTCTAAAATAACTCCCCAATATATAGAAACACGGGGCATCCCCCGGTTCAGTACAAAATCAAAGTAGACTGGGACTCAAGAGAACGGGGATCGACCAGCTGTACCACTACTCTGTCCAGCCTGGCTACCTGAAGATCCTGCAAATGGGTAACACAAACCCAAGACACAAAAGCAGGAAAACAAAATACGAGGTCAAGCCTCAGTACGAAGAGCTATCAAAACAGCTAAACATGCAACATGCCATAAATCAATGCTTTGAATGCATGAGGGCTATCAAAGAATCGGATAGCTAGACCAGTCCATCAACTGGCAAATCAAATCAAGCCTCCATACCACGCACGGCCAATCAGCCGGTGGAAACCATCGGTCCATGATCATCGGGGCCCGTAAGCCCATCACAGCTCGGTGGTAGACACTCGAATCCGGTAGTCACCACTCCGATGATAGCATTGGACTTTGCAGGCACGACTCAACAGTCATCCAGTCACAACGTGGCACCCAATCAGGTCATCAATTCATCTGTCAAGGCTCAGTATGTATGCATGTATGCCAATCAATATGAATGCATAATGCATACAAGGCATAATATGTGAAAACAGTAGGCATAACTCACGCAATTCAGCATCTGATTCACGTAAACACATAACAGCAACTCCACAGATTTCACAACACTGAAATATAGTCATGTTCACGCTCAAAGATGCTAAGGGCTGCTCAATCGTACCTCAATTCTACCTCACAAATTCGAACAGAGCACGGAAGAAATTCACGGCCTGCTAAACAGATTTCTCCTGGTTCGAAATTCTCGGCAGAAGGCTTCAAGGAAGTGAAATCTGTGCAACGTAGCTAAAATCTTAGCTCAAATCTAAACATAAACACGTTAACACCTACGGCCAAAATTCAAATCTTGTTCTACCTAGCTACGCAGGCTTTAACTACAAGACAAAGCTCAAAACACAATGGATGCTCACCCAGAAGTTCACGCTAGCAGGAGGAAAACCACGACAACATTTTTCTCCCAAAAAAACTTCGAACGCTAGCAACTCCACGCTTCTAGATTCAGCGCCAATTCAAGGTCTAAAATGGGTAGCAATCGAAAGAGTTAATCTATAGGAGTTCAGCGCCACCAAAATCTTCAAAAACAAAGGCTGGAAGCGACGGGAATCGGTAGTAGAAAGCTACGGTGAACAGTAGCAAGTCGAGGTTTCAAAAGGAGGAAGAGGATAAGAAATATCGGGTCTAAAATGCTCTAAGTTTAACTCAACACTTCTATTTAAATTCTCAAATGCATCGCTACTATCTAAGTCAATCACCGACACAAAAACAGATTCCATCAATAGCGAAATAGCGTAAAACAGATCCCTCGCTAAGGCGTTAAGTCCTATCAGACTTCAACGCTACACACTAATTCTCGCGCAAAAAAATCAAAACGGCAGCGTTTCGATAAAACGGATCTCACGCTAAAAGCAACAGATCTCTCCACAGCGCCAATCAAACACCAGATCTCTCGCTCGCGCAATACTAAACACGCTAAAAGATGGAAGTCCAAAACTACGACGCAGCAACTTAAAGGAACGACGTCGCTTCACTCAAAACAGATCTTAGCGCTTAACAAAAACAGATCTTAGCGCTTCACAACAAAACAGATCTCTCCTCAAATAAGCGCTACACCAGACGTCAACGCTAAATGTTGACCAACACGTGAAATCTGATTACGTCAGCAGATCTCATCACGCAACTATAATTCGCGCTCGATACAACGAAACCAGATCTCTCAATCCAGCGATCACCCGCTACAGTTCTGTTGACTAAAGTTGACATCTGAAATCACGAAATACAAAAGCGCTGCTCTCTCTTCAATCCAGATCTCACCAAAACGATAGCGTTTGACCTACTTCTCGAGGCAAAAACACGCTAACACACAGGGGGACCAGATCTCTATCAAAATTCGATCAATTCAACAGCATTTCTCCACCAAAATTTCAACAAAAATTTGATTAATCACAATTCCTAAAATATGAATCCTCACAGTAATTCTGTAACGCCCCAAAATCCTTAGGACCACATTATGCATTGTTCATTTTATAATGGGTATTTTGAAATGTTTTACGTATCGCTGATCTTTTAATTTCAGAAGATAAGTGTGACATGGCTGGTTTCAGCAGGTGACTCCAAGGGTAGTGAACGAGCAGGTTTTAAATAATTGAAAATATTTTAAGGAGGACAAATGATTTCTTTTTGAAAAGGTTTGGTGTTTTATAAATTAAAATAAGAAGAAGGGAATTTTACCAAATTTTTCTAAGTGTGTCATGCTTGATTTCACAAGTAGCTTGCCACTAATCCCTTCGATATTTAAACATTTTTCAAAGCAAGATTTTTATCACTTTGCAAAGAAATTCTCTAGTGTTCTTCAAAATAAATTCCAGAAAAGTTCGTGTGGTTTCTCAGGGGGAAGATCTTGCAGGGACTAGTTATCATTGCAACGCTTGACTTAAAGCAAGTAAAAGCTGTTTTCTTAACTCACCATTTAAAGCATATATTGATGTTCTTGAGTCTCCTTGCCTATATGCTATGTTATGTTTAGTGTTCATGTTTAAAATGATTTATACATGTTCAAAGGAAAGAATATGGGTTCAAAAAAGATGTTTTGATGTTTATGATGCTTCCAAAATGTTTTCCAGAAAGTTTGTAATGTTTTAAAGTGCTGAGAATTCGGGTTTATTCCCAGGAAGCTTTTGAATGTTCTTCAATTTAGTAGTTGTAATATCAGAATTTGATAACGATGTAATCGGTAGTTGCTAGTCGAACCATTATGAAGTTTGGTTTGATAGGCAACGGCTGATAGCATAGTTGTTGTTTTGATGTTACATACATCCAGTTTTATTCTAGCAGTTGCATTTCCTTGTTAAAATCCAGCAGCTGCGTTGTTTTCATTAATTCAGCAGATGCACTGTTCATCAGTAGGTGAATGTTTGTATTAAAATCCAGTAGATGCACTGTTCATCAGCAGATGCATTTTATTGTCAAATTTCAGCAGTTTGCAATAATCGTTTCTAAAGTACTGTTCATTGAGACTGGTTATTCCTTGCGTCTGGTTTCTACTGTTCATTTCAGCAGGTATTAGTCTTACGACTGATACTGTTCATTGCGATTGGTTGTTAAACTTTTCCCTGCGGCTGGTCGATATGTTAACGACGCCGTTTCTTTTAAATCCTTGCGTCTGGTTTTACATATGTTAGCGTTATCTTGCGACTGGTTGTTTAACACATTTCTTACGGCTGGTCGACACGCTAACATTTCAGCAGTTTGCAATAATCGTTTCTAAAGTACTGTTCATTGAGACTGGTTATTCCTTGCGTCTGGTTTCTACTGTTCATTTCAGCAGGTATTAGTCTTACGACTGATACTGTTCATTGCGATTGGTTGTTAAACTTTTCCCTGCGGCTGGTCGATATGTTAACGACGCCGTTTCTTTTAAATCCTTGCGTCTGGTTTTACATATGTTAGCGTTATCTTGCGACTGGTTGTTTAACACATTTCTTACGGCTGGTCGACACGCTAACGACGTCGTTTCATTTAATATGGTTAAAAAGCCTTTGCAGCTGGTTTTATTCATTTCGACTGGTTCCTCTAGCGACTGGTCTCATGTTAATGATTATGAATCCAAAGTTCGAATTCGATACTCAGTGAAATTTCAAAGTGGAATCAAAAGTTTTAAAACGATGGAACCCGAGGATATTGAGAAAGAAGTTTTACGAAAAATGTTAAAGGAACAAAAGTTTATTTTAATGTTTATGGCAAAGATAACAGACGGTCATAACGAGAAGGGTGAGCAGCCATCTAGATGTTGGTTGCCCCAATGTAAAGAAGACAATGGCTAAGGCTGATATCAGTAGTCACTTGATCAGGTGCAACATGGACCTAAGGAGAGCTTCTGAGCCATAAATCTGAGGAAAATAATGTTAATGTTGAGATCTGGGTTATATTCCCCTATCTCCAAGTTTATGAATGTTTATGAAATGTTTACGCATTGATGTTCCTTTAACTTATGAAATGATCAGATGTCCACCTGGTATTTGAACTTGTTATTATTCAGGTTTATTTGCTGAGCCTCTAGGCTAATTAGATTTTAAAATGGTGCAGGTGCGACAGCTGAGGAGCGAACAGGTGGTGAAAACGTGAATCAACTGCTGGGTGATGTGTGTTTGTCAATGGCCAACGTATTCCGTGTAGTAGCAGTCGTTGTTTTGTATCTTTGGTATTTGAACTTGTTATTATTCAGGTTTATTTGCTGAGCCTCTAGGCTAATTAGATTTTAAAATGGTGCAGGTGCGACAGCTGAGGAGCGAACAGGTGGTGAAACGTGAATCAACTGCTGGGTGATGTGTGTTTGTCAATGGCCAACGTATTCCGTGTAGTAGCAGTCGTTGTTTTGTATCTTAGGAATACTGTATTGAAATCAATTACAACAGCTGTTTATTCATGTAGAAATTCGGATGTTGTAATCGCAATTGCAAAGTTATATATTAGATTCTGTTTTTCCGCAAATAATTTTCAGCAGTTGGCGCGCAAATTAAACGTTTGTTAGTTTGGTCTTCGAGTTACTATTTCTTTTGATGTTATAAGAGATACAACTTATAACAAATTATCTTTCAGCCCTTCTTTTGTTTCGAAAATTTTTATTTACCCCAATTCGTGATTCCCGTGGGTTCGGGCGTCACAACATGGTATCAGAGCAACGTTCCTGAGATAAACACATGCACCATCAGCTGGATCAAAGTTCATCGTCTGTTCCTCTAAGTTGTGAGTTTTACTTTCAGAGCATTGCCTTTTATTTTAGCATGTTCTGATAAATATATGTGGTGGATTTCGGGCTATAGAATATAAGATGTCAGGTAGAGGACGAGGTAGAAGAAGTATTCCTTTAGAAGAAACCGATAGTGATAATAATACTAATATAACTCAATTATTGCGACTGCTGGTAGAGAAAAATAGCAGAGGCAATGGGCAATCTTCCAGCAGTAGGGGACCAAGTAATGATGATCCCCAGGAGAAGTTCAGATGACAGAAGCCTAAGGAATTTAGTGGTGTACTACTTATCCACTAATGGCTGAGAGCTGGATCAAATCCATGGAGGTTATTTTTGAGTACCTCCAGATGCCTGATTTAGATAGGCCCAGGTGCGCTATCTATATGTTAAGGGAAGATGCGATGATTTGGTGGGAAGGATCCAAATTGTCTGTGGATCTGCTAAACATAACTTGGGCAGATTTCAAGCAATTATTTTTTGAACAATACTTCCCAGCTGGTAAAAGATCTGAATTGAAGAGAGATTTCTTGACCCTTAAACAAGGAAGTTTAATTGTGCAAGAATATGCACGTGTATTTGAAAGAGGGTGCTACTTTGTGCCATTGATTGGGAGAGACCCAGAAGAGAAATTGAATCATTTCATTGAAGGATTGAAGCCTATGTTCAAAATGAATGTTAGGCTATCTGTGCCAAGGACTTACAGAGAAGCAGTGGATAGAGCCCTGCAAATTGAAAGGGATTGGAAGGATCTTGATGAGGAAAGGCAACAGAAGGATCAGAGGCCATTCAAGAAACAGAACAAGAGCCAGCAAAAGCCTCAGGAGCAAAAACCTCTGCTGATTCAACCTATTAGTTCTGTTCCCGCTGGTAACAATAGGCCAGTGTGTCCTAAGTGCCAGAAATCTCATCCTGGACAATGCAGACTTGGACAAAATGTCTGCTATAATTGTGGGATGCCAGGACATATTATGAAGAATTGTCCAAAGTCCAAGCAGCTGGTAACCAGTAGAGCTTACGTAATGACCACTGATCAAGCCAATCCAGACTCGACGATAGTTACAGGTGAAATTTCAATAGCTGGATTTCCTTCTCTGGCTTTAATAGATTCAGGAGCTACACATTCATTTATTGCGGCTGAATTTGTTAAGAAACTGCCTATCCAGTCGGAGAAAGTATTGGTAGGTTATTGTGTATCAGTACCTTCAGGAGAACAGCTGGTGTCTCATGAGCTGATTAGGAGTTTAGAGCTTCAACCTCAAGGACACAAGATTACTGCTGATTTGATTGTGTTGACAATGCCATAATTTGATATGATTTTGGGAATAGATTTGCTAACTAAGTATGGGGTATTAATTGATTTCAAACTACGAACAGTAGTTGTTAACCCACCAGTGGGAAAGTCATTCCAGTTTTTAGCCAAGATGTTGATAGAGTTACCCGAGTTATATCATCCTTAGTAGCGACTGATATACCTCAGCTGTCAGCCGTAGAATTAGCAAAATTAATTCCCTGAAGTTTTTCCAGAAGAAATCCAGGGACTGCCACCAGACAGAGAGCTGGAATTTTCAATTGATTTGGTCCCAGGAGCTGCTCTAGTATCTAGACCACCATACCGATTAGCTCCAACAGAAATGAAGGAGTTGAAAGAACAGATACAAGATTTGTTAGAGAAGGGGTTTATTAGACCAAGTACTTCCCCCTGGGAGCCCCTTTTTTATTTGTTAAGAAAAAGGATGGGAGTATGAGGTTGTGTATAGACTACCGAGAGTTGAATAAATTGACGATTAAAAATAAGTATCCATTACCTAGGATAGAAGATCTGTTCGACCAGTTGAAAGGGTCAGTAGTTTTCTCTAAGATCGACTTGAGGTCTGGCTATCACCAACTGAAAATTAAGGCATCTGATGTTTACAAAACAGCCTTTAGGACTAGATATGGCCACTATGAGTTCTTAGTTATGTCCTTTGGACTTACGAATGATCCATCGGCTTTTATGGATTTAATGAATAGGGTCTTTCAACCATACTTAGACCAGTTTGTAGTAGTTTTAATTGATGATATCTTAGTGTATTCTAAGAACAGACGGGAGCATGCTCAACATTTAAGAATTGTTCTCCAGATTTTGAAAGATAAGAAACTGTTTGCTAAATTTAGTAAATGTGAATTCTGGATGGAGAAGGTGTCATTCTTAGGCCATATTATTTCTAAGGATGGAATAGAAGTAGACCCAGCTAAAGTAGAAGCTGTTAGAGACTGGCCAGTACCAAAGAATGTTGTAGAGATAAGGAGTTTCTTGGGTTTAGCTGGATACTATAGGCGATTTATCCAAGGATTCTCTAAGATTGCTGTTCCTTTGACTACGTTAACAAGGAAACAGGTGAAGTATAACTGGACAGTTGAATGTCAAAACAGTTTTGACAAGTTAAAGCAAGCATTGATAGAAGCACCAGTGTTAACTATGCCGACTGATGAAGGAAAATTTGTGATTTACACCGACGCATCAAAGTTGGGACTAGGAGCTGTGTTGATGCAGGAGCATAAAGTCATCTCATATGCATCTAGACAGCTGAAGGATCACGAGAATAATTACCCAACGCATGATTTAGAACTAGCAGCTGTTGTCTTTGCCCTTAAGATATGGAGACATTATCTCTATGGGGAGAAGTGTGAGATATTCATAGATCATAAAAGTTTGAAATACTTCTTCACCCATAAAGAATTGAATATGAGGCAGAGGCAGTGGTTGGAGCTGGTTAAGGATTGTACTATCAGTTATCACCCAGGAAAAGCAAACGTGATAGCTGATGCATTGAGTAGAAAATCGGTGGGATTGTCGCAGCTGGTTGTTCAAAAGTCATTGGCGACTGAAATTGAAAGGTTTGGACTTGAAATAGTGTCCAGCAGTAGTAATGATGTGATCTTAGCAAACCTCTCAGTAAGATCAAACTTGTTAAATCAAATTCGAGAAGGTCAGCTGCAAGATGAGCAATTGAAGAGATGGGTCAAACAAGATAAAGAAAGAGGCAGCAGCCTCTATTTTTCAGAAGATGGAATTGTTAGATTTATGGCATAATTTGGGTACAGAAAGAGGCAGCAGCCTCTATTTTTCAGAAGATGGAATTGTTAGATTTATGGCATAATTTGGGTACCTCAAGTAGATGATCTAAGAGCTGATCTTTTGAAAGAAGTTCATACAACTCTATATTCCGTATATCCAGGAAGTACGAAAATGAACAAGGACCTCCAGCAGTTGTATTGGTGGCCAGGAATGAAGAGAGATGTTGCCAAGTTTGTAGCTGAATGTTTGACATGTCAATTGGTGAAAGCCGAACACCAGCGACCAGCTGGATTATTGAAGCCATTGCCCATTCAATAATGGAAGTGGGAGAGTATAGCGATGGATTTCGTGACTGGATTACCAAGAACAGTTCAAGGATATAACTCCATCTGGGTTATAATTGATAGACTCACAAAGTCTGCTCACTTCTTACCAGTTAAAACAACTTATGAGGTGAGTAGATATGCAGAATTATATGTTAAGGAAATAGTGAGGCTACAAGGTGTTCCAGTTTCCATTGTATCCGATAGAGATCCTATGTTTACATCAGCATTTTGGAAAAGTCTACATAAAGCTATGGGTACAAAGCTGACATTCAGTACTGCGTTTGACCCCCAGACTGATGGACAATCATAAAGGGTGATTAAGATTTTAGAAGATTTGCTCAGGGCATGTATTGTGGATTTTTCAGAAGGTTGGGATGTGAAATTACCACTGGTAGAGTTTGCCTATAATAACACTTTCCAAGCTTCGATTCAAATGGCTCCATATGATGCTCTGTATGGCCGAAAGTGTAGAACACCACTTCATTGGGATGAAGTTGGTGAAAGAGCTGGCTTAGGACCAGATGTTGTGGAGCAAGCAGCAGCAGCTGTTAGGAAAATAAAGGAAAGAATGAAAGCTGCTCAAAGTCGACAGAAAAGTTATGCAGACAATCGAATAAGGGAACTGAATTTTGAATCAGGTGATCATGTGTTTCTGAGAATAGCTCCAATGAAAGGAGTTATGCGTTTTGGGAAGAAAGGGAAACTGAGTCCGAGATATATTGAACCATATGAGATTTTGGAGAAGATAGGAACATTAGCCTATCGTTTAGCACTGCCTCTCCAGCTGGCAGCTGTGCACAATGTCTTTCACTTATCAGCTTTGAGGAAATATGTTCCTAACCCCTCACACGTGTTATGTCATGAACCAGTTCAGTTATCACCGGATTTAAGTTATGAAGAAAAACCAGAAAGAATTCTCCTCCGAGAGATTAGAAGATTAAGAAACCGTAGCATTCCTATAGTTAAGGTACAATGGACTAACCAGTCGGAGCGAGAAGCAACGTGGGAAACAGAAGCTGATATGCTAAGTCTTTACCCTTACCTATTTGGTACGTAAATTTCGAGGACGAAATTTTAATAAGGATGGTGGAGTTGTAACGCCCAAAAATCCTTAGAACCACATTATGCATTGTTCATTTTATAATGGGTATTTTGAAATGTTTTACGTATCGCTGATCTTTTAATTTCAGAAGATAAGTGTGACATGGCTGATTTCAGCAGGTGACTCCAAGGGTAGTGCACGAGTAGGTTTTAAATAATTGAAAATATTTTAAGGAGGACAAATGATTTATTTTGGAAAAGGTTTGGTGTTTTACAAATTAAAATAAGAGGAAGGGAATTTTACCAAATTTTTCTAAGTGTGTCATGCTTGATTTCACAAGTAGCTTGCCACTAATCCCTTCCATATTTAAACATGTTTTCAAGCATGATTTTTATCATTTTACAAAGAAATTCTCTAGTGTTCTTCAAAGTAAATTCCAGAAAAGCTCGTGTGGTTGCTCAGGGGGAAGATCTTGCAGGAACTAGTTATCGTTGCAACGCTTGACTTAAAGCAAGTAAAAGCTGTTTCCTTGACTCACCATTTAAAGCATATATTGATGTTCTTGAGTCTCCTTGCCTATATGCTATGTTATGTTTAGTGTTCATGTTTAAAATGATTTATACATGTTCAAAGGAAAGAAGATGGGTTCAAAAATGATGTTCTGATGTTTATGATGCTTCCAAAATGTTTTCCAAAAAGTTTGTAATGTTTTAAAGTGCTGAGAATTCGAGTTTATTCCCAGGAAGTTTATGAATGTTCTTCAATTTAGTAGTTGTAATATCAGAATTTGATAACGGTGTAATCGGTAGTTGCTAGTCGAACCATTATGAAGTTTGGTTTGATAGGCAACGGCTGATAGCATAGTTGTTGTTTTGATTTTACATACATCCAGTTTTATTCTAGCAGTTGCATTTCCTTGTTAAAATCCAACAGCTGCGTTGTTTTCATTAATTCAGCAGATGCACTGTTCATCAGTAGGTGCATGTTTGTATTAAAATCCAGTAGATGCACTGTTCATCAGCAGATGCATTTTATTGTCAAATTTCAGTAGTTGCAATATTCGTTTCTAAAGTACTGTTCTTGGCATTATGAAGTTTGGTTTGATAGGCAACGGCTGATAGCATAGTTGTTGTTTTGATTTTACATACATCCAGTTTTATTCTAGCAGTTGCATTTCCTTGTTAAAATCCAACAGCTGCGTTGTTTTCATTAATTCAGCAGATGCACTGTTCATCAGTAGGTGCATGTTTGTATTAAAATCCAGTAGATGCACTGTTCATCAGCAGATGCATTTTATTGTCAAATTTCAGTAGTTGCAATATTCGTTTCTAAAGTACTGTTCTTGGCGACTGGTTATTCCTTGCGTCTGGTTTCTACTGTTCATTCCAGCTGATATTAGTATTGCGACTGATACTGTTCATTGCGACTGGTTGTTAAACTTTTCCCTGCGGCCAGTCGATTTGTTAACGACGCCGTTTCTTTTTAATCCTTGCGTCTGGTTTTACATATGTTAGCGTTATCTTGCGACTGGTTGTTTAACAATTTTCTTACGGCTGGTCGACGCGCTAACGACGTCGTTTTATTTAATATGGTTAAAAAGCCTTTGCAGCTGGTTTTATTCATTTAGACTGGTTCCTCTAGCGACTGGTCTCATGTTAATGATTATGAATCCAAAGTTCGAATTCGATACTCAGTGAAATTTCAAAGTGGAAGCAAAAGTTATAAAACGATGGAACCCGAGGATATTGAGAAAGAAGTTTTACGAAAAATGTTAAAGGAACAAAATTTTATTTTAAGGTTTATGGCAAAGATAACAGACGGTCATAACGAGAAGGGTGAGCAGCCGTCTAGATGTCGGTTGCCACAATGTAAAGAAGCCAATGGCTAAGGCTGATATCAGTAGTCACTTGATCAGGTGCAACACGAACCTAAGGAGAGCTTCTGAGCCATAAATCTAAGGAAAATAATGTTAATGTTGAGATCTGGGTTATATTCCCCTATCTCCATGTTTATGAATGTTTATGAAATGATTACGCATTGATGTTCGTTTAACTTATGAAATGATCAGATGTCCACCTGGTATTTGAACTTGTTATTATTCAGGTTTTACTTGCTGAGCCTCTAGGCTCATTAGCTTTTAAAATGGTGCAGGTGCGACAGCTGAGGAGCGAACAGGTGGTGAAACGTGAATCAGCTGCTGGGTGATGTGTGTTTGTCAATGGCCAACGTATTCCGTGTAGTAGCAGTCGTTGTTTTGTATCTTAAGAATACTGTATTGAAATCAATTACAACAGCTGTTTATTCATGTAGAAATTCGGATGTTGTAATCGCAATTGCAAAGTTATATATTAGATTCTGTTTTTCCGCAAATAAGTTTCAGCAGTTGGTGTCAGGCCTCGTGCTAACAACAGATAAACACATGCGGAAGCTAGCAAAAAGTGGGTAAAATTTTTGCTTTTAGGCCCGACGGTTTTAAACACATAATTTAAAATACAACGATACTTAAAATAAGTTTCCCATATCATAAAACAATCAACCACAAAGCATACATAATTCAAACATGTATCATACTCCCCTACGGGTACAACAACAAAGCGCAGGGCATCCCCCTGGCTAAATGATACATATATATATATATGCTATATGCTACTGGGACACACTAGCCACCTCCTGGGGCACCACTAGCTGGGTTGAAACCACGACCAGCTGTAGAACCTTGGTTTCCTGAAAAAAACGCAACAAAGAAACAAACCAAGCCCCGGAGGGACATGGGGTCAAACCCCAGTACGGAGAGCAATAATACAACAGAAATAAACAGAAAGGAATGAAATGCAGGTGCTATGCATGAGACGCCGAAGAACAACGGAAAGCTCGACCCACAAGGGAGCTAAGGAACCCAAACATAGCTCCAAGAATTTCCAACAACATGCCGTGGCCACGGGTTGTGTTCATAGTGTGGTAGTAAGCCCCTCGCTATGACACTACTCCCACTTACCAGATGCATCAAACAACTCAACCTGTTGTTGCATCGCCCATGAACTGTGGTAGTTAACCACTCGGCTCATGGTGGCTACGATCCCAGCAGGGAGATGAGAGTGCGGTATCGCCGCTCGCCCTCACATCCTGGTAAGAAAACAATAACAATGCAACAATGATACAAGGACTACCAAAAACTGGAAAGGAATACCATGCGTGTATGCAACATGCGGGGATGCAAGCATATAAACATATGCAACGCAGCAAATACACAAATAGCATACTGAGAAATCCCGAAGACTCTGGTAAAAGCCTGTTAAACACACGGCATACACAATTTAAATCTAACAGGATTGCTAATCAAGCTCACGGCTGGGAGTCTCACTCGACCAGCTGCCCAATATACCTCAACAATTACTTAGAAAGCTTAAAACTATGGCTAGGAACAAGGTCTCACCGAAAACCAGAACGTAGTTCTACCAAATCGATGCAACACTCGAACGGCAGCGACTTCGCGTTCCTCGACTAGCCAATTCCAGCTTCTAAAACTTATACGAATTGGAAGAGCTTCTCAAGAGGAGTCCAACGCTACCTCGCACGAGCAAAACAACCACTGGAAACGACGGGAAATCGCCGGAAAAGCTCACGGCTGAACTGTGTTCTAGGGTTCGAAGGATAAGGAACGAAAGGTTGGAAATATTTGCTAAGTATGGAATTGATACCACAATTCGAAGACCAAGTCTTCCTATAAATAGCACTAGCAACGACTGGAAATCAACACCAATAATAGTCTACCGACAAAACCAGTCGACACAAACAATTTCCCAAACCAGCAGATGCAAGAACCAACAGCTGATCTCTCCAAAAATCGCTAAAATAACTAACGGCTGGTTCTCAAAACGGCGTCGCACCAACTTACTCAAACGACGTCGCATACTATACCAGCAGCTGGGTAACCAGTCGCAAGAACAAAACAATGTAACGCTACTCTCAGCTGGATCCAGTCGCAACCTCAAAACGCAGCGTTGCAACTAACTCAAACGACGTCATCCAGTCGCTAGCTCTCGCGAAATACCAGCAGCAAGCAATAGCGGCGAAACTCACTCGCAGCTGGACTCCCAGTCGCAACAACGAAACGACGACGCATCATCTTCGAGCTACAGGGAAGGTTGACTCGCGTTGACATCTACATCTGCTGATCAACCAGCAGGAACACACACGCGATCTACCAGCTGGTACCAGTCGCAACATCCAAATGACGTCGCGCCAACTAATCTAAACGCAGTCGTTTTAGTCTTCACGCAAACTACGCTAAAGCATCTACTGATCACAACAC
Organism: Dorcoceras hygrometricum; assembly: GCA_001598015.1. Taxonomy (NCBI): domain Eukaryota; kingdom Viridiplantae; phylum Streptophyta; class Magnoliopsida; order Lamiales; family Gesneriaceae; genus Dorcoceras; species Dorcoceras hygrometricum. The sequence goes on from KQ988017.1 coordinate 413,453, forward strand.
ACAACCAGACTTTATGCAAACGACAGCGTTTCAGGAATCTCGCGCTAAAACACGTTGCTGCTGGATTTACCACCGACCAGCTGCTGGTTCACCAAACCAGCTGACACGTCACCCAGCAGGTACCACAAATATGCGAAAAATACAAAATCTCCAGAATTGCTCAACACACGAAATGGAACCCGAAAATGCAACTTAAACACTCAAATAGAGATCTTAAACCAGAAGAACCTCTATCTTTCGATGCATTCCAACGATAAATCTCAATTACAATCCAGGTCTCACAGTTGGCGCGCAAATTAAACGTTTGTTAGTTTGGTCTTCGAGTTACTATTTCTTTTGAAGTTATAAGAGATACAACTTATAACAAATTATCTTTCAGCCCTTCTTTTGTTTTGAAAATTTTTATTTACCCCAATTCGTGATTCCCGTGGGTTTGGGCGTCACAAATTCGTTCCCCCTAAGCTCGTTACGGGAATAGGACCAAAAATATCCATACGTAAAAGCTCTAAGCTTCGGGAAGAACGTTTACCACCTTTCTTTTTAAAAGTGGAACGGATTTGTTTACCAATCCGACATGCGGCACAGATCTTATCCTCATAAAAATTGATTTTGGGCATACCAGAAACCAGTTCATGCTGACTCAATTTGGCAAGTGTTTTGAAGTTAAGATGGTTCATCCTCTAGTTCCATAGCCAGCTCTTGGAAGAGTCAGCTGGAAGGCAGATCTGTTCAGATCTCATTTGTTCTGACCAATTGATAATGTAGGTATTACCCGATCTTTTGACTATCAATACAGTCAGACAATCTGGACTCTGAACTGTGCAAGTGTGCTTTTTGAAGCTAACTGTGTAACCCTTGTCACATAGCTGACTTATACTAATTAAATTGTAGCACAAGTTCTCAACAACTAAAATATCAGATATTGAAATATTACCGTGGGTAAGCTTACCCATACACACAGTGTTATCATGTGAGTTATCGCCAAAAACGATTTTCGCTCCTTTGTGAGAAATCACATCTGATAGCATCTTTGGATTTCATGTCATGTGTCGTGCACAGCCGCTATGCAGGTACCATATTATTGACTCATCTGCAGCTTTGTATCTGTTATCCTGCAAACATGAAAACAAACTTTGGTACCCAATTTTACTTGGGTACAGATAGGATTACCCCTTTTGGGAACCATAATTGAATTACCTTAACAGTTTTCACAATATGAAAGTCCTTGAGGGTTCGTGTAGAAACATTGTGAGATCAGTTGAGTTTTGGTTTAATACTTTGACCATTTAGATCTCTCCTCGGCTGAACCTTTTTCCAAAAAGATTTGGCCTTCATCGAACCACGCCTTTGTTGGTTCAGAACAGACTTGGATCCAGCTTTCGCTTTATCTTTCCCAAGTATATTCGTTAGCCAACTAGGATTAGAGTTCTCGGGTCTAATATAACCGATGCCTTGTTTTCCTTTATGGTTCAATATTGGTGAAATCTGATCATAGTACTTCACCGACTCACATGTGTTATTTATCACACTTGTAACGGCCCAAAATCTATAGGACCACATTTATGCATTTTATTAATTTCATGGGCCAAAATGGCAATTTTAAATGTTATGTATTTACTGATTTCATTGATTTCAGAAAATAAGATGCGTCGCGGCTGGTTCCAGTAGATGACTCCAAGAGCGATACATGAACAGGTTTAAATTGATTAAAAATATTTTTAAGGAGGACAAATGATATGAAGGGAATTTTACAAAAAATTGTACAATTTGGTTGAAGTGTGTCATGCTTTGTAAACATAGCACCTTGCCACTAATCCCTTCCATAAGATGCGTCGCGGCTGGTTCCAGTAGATGACTCCAAGAGCGATACATGAACAGGTTTAAATTGATTAAAAATATTTTTAAGGAGGACAAATGATATGAAGGGAATTTTACAAAAAATTGTACAATTTGGTTGAAGTGTGTCATGCTTTGTAAACATAGCACCTTGCCACTAATCCCTTCCATATAAAAAGCTGTTTTGAAAGCAAGATCATTATCATTTTCAAAGAAAATCTTTAGTGTTCTTCAAAATATTTTCCAGAGAAGTGTGTGTATTGCTCAGGGAGAAGATTCTGCCGAAATTAACCACGGTTGTAAAGCTTTCTTAAGGCAAGTAAAAGTTGATCCTTGCTACACCATTTAAAGCTTATATTGATTTGATTCATTATATGGATCTGCTTGCCTGTATGTTTAAGATATGTTGAAGTTCATGTTTAAAATAATTTACGCATGATCAAGGAAAGAAAGATTGGGTTCGAAATGATGTTTTTATGCTTCCAAGTTTTTTCCAGAAAATATGGTTACTGAGAATTCGAGTTTGATTCAAGTATGTTTATGAATGTTCTTTCTTTAATTTGTAATATCAGAATTGGACGCTATGTAATCGGATGTTGTTAATCGAATAAGTATAAAGTCTGGTTTGATAGATAACAGCTGATAGCGTAGCTGTCGTTTTGATGTTGCAAAACCAAGTTTAAAATCAGCTGTTGGTTTCATTGTTCATCAGCTGTTGGTTTTATTGTTCATCAGCTGTTGGTTTCATTGTTCATCAGCCGTTGATTTTATTGTTCATCAGCTGTTGGTTTCATTGTTCATCAGCAGTTGGTTTGTTCATCAGCTGTTGCATTGTATCGTTGTACTCAGTCGTTGCACTGTTCGTACGTCTGTTTGTTGTGCAAACGACATCGTTTTACACTTATTCCCAAGTCGTGTTGTTAGCAATTATTGTTACGACTGGTTCAAATTAACGACGTCTTTTCCTTAAGTTACAACTGGTAACAGATATTCTTACGTCTGTTTTAAGCATTCTCTCACAGCTGTTTTACGATAAACGTGAACAATGAAGATCTTTTTTGTTTCAAAGTATTGTTTCACTTTGTTACGACTGATTCCATTTCAGCAGTAATTCCCCAGCAGTAGAATTCGATACTCAGTAAGTTTTAAAAATGGGAAGCGAGAGTTTTAAATGATGGAACCTGATGATGTTTAAAGAGATTTTAAAGAAAGAAATGATGTTAAAGGAACAAAAGTTATATTAAGATTTATGGCATAGATAACAGACGGTCACAAGGAGAAGGGTGAGTAGTCGTCCAGATGTCGGCTGCCCTTTCATATGAGCTATATGCTGAAACTGATATCGGAAGTCATTTTGATCAAAGTGCAACATGGACCTAAGTAGAGCTTCTAAGCCATAAATATAAAGAAAAGATATTGATGATGAGATCTGGGCTATTATCCCCTGTCTCCAAGTTTAAGAAAGAAATGTTTATGAAACGTTTATGTATTGATGATTCCTTTAACTCAAGTTATGTATGTTCAGATGTCTGCTTGCATTAAATTAAATTGTTATTACTCATATTTTACCTGTTGAGCCCCTAGGCTCATTAGTTTTTAAAATGGTGCAGGTATGACAGCTGAGGAGCGAACAGGAGGTGAAAGTTGATAGTAGCTGCTGGGTGTTGTGTTTATCAATGGACAGCGTTTTCCGTGTCATAGCTGATGTTATATTGTATGTTAGGAATCTGCATTAGATCAATTACAACAGTTGTATATTCAAACAGAATTTCAGATGTTGTAACTCGCAATTGCAATATATATAATAGGATCTGTTTTTCCGCAAAAATATTTGTCAGTAGTTGGCGCGCAAGTGTATAGATGTCTGTCAGCTTTTGTGTTTGTATTTGTGTTTCGGAGTTTCAATTTCAAGTTATAGGAAATACAGCCTATAGCAAATTGCCTTTCAGCTCTTTTTTTTTTATTTCAAAAAAATTTTTATTTACCCCCAATTTCGTGACCCCGTGGGTTACGGGCATCACAACATGGTATCAGAGCAACGTTCCTGAGATAAACACACGCACCGTCAGCTGAATCAGAGTTCATTGTCTGTTCCTCTAAGTTGTGAGTTTATTTTCAGAGCATTGTCTTTAAATTATTTAGCATGTTCTGATATATATATGTGGTGGATTATGGGCTATAGAATAAAAAATGTCAGGAAGAGGAAGAGGTAGAAGGAATATTCCCCTAGAAGAAACTGACAATAATGCTAATATTACTCAATTGTTAAGACTGCTGGTAGAGAAAAACAATAGAGGTAATGGCCAATCTTCCAGCAGCAGAGGACCAGGTAATGATGATCCTCAAGAAAAGTTGAAACGACAAAAGCCAAAAGAATTCAGTGGTACAACTGATCCATTAGTGGCAGAGAGTTGGATCAAATCAATGGAGGTTATCTTTGAATACCTCCAGATGTCTGATTTAGATAGGCCAAGGTGCACTATCTATATGTTGAGAGAGGATGCGATGATTTGGTGGAAAAGAGTCAAATTGTCTGTAGATTTGATAAATCTCACTTGGGCAGATTTCAAACAAGTATTCTTTGAGCAATATTTCACAGCTGGTAAGAGGTCTAAATTGAAAAGGAAATTTTTTACCCTTAAGTAAGGGAGTCTAACGTACAGGAATATGTGCGGAAGTTTGAAAGAGGGTACTATTTTGTGCCATTAAAAGGAAATGTCCCAGAATAGAAGTTGAGTCATTTCGTGGAGGGATTGAAGCCTATGTTCAAAATGAATGTTAGTCTATCTGTGCCAAGGACCTATCGAGAAGCAGTGGATAGAGCCCTGCAAATTGAAAGAGATTGGAAAGATGTTGATGAGGAAAGGCAACAGAAAAGACAAACCTTTCAGCAGAAGGACCAGAGGCCGTTCAAGAAGCAAAACAAGAACCAGCAAAAGCCTCAGGAGCAGAAGCCTCTACCGATTCAACCTATCAGCTCTGTTCCTGCTGGTAACAATAGGCCAGAATGTCCTAAGTGCCACAAGAATCATCCTGGACAATGCAGACTTGGACAAAATGTCTGCTATAAATGTGGAATGTCGGGACATATTTTGAAATATTGTCCAAAATCAAAGCAACTGGTGACCAGCATAGCCTTTGTAACGACAACTGATCAAGCCAACCCAGACTCGACAATAGTTACGGGTGAGATTATGATTGCTGAATTTCCTTCCATGGCTTTAATAGATTCAGGAGCCACTCATTCATTTATAGCTGTTGAATTTGCTAAGAAATTGCCCATTAAGCCTGACCAGGTAGCTGTAGGTTTTTGTGTATCAGTACCGTCAGGAGAAGAATTGATATCGCACGATGTATTTAAGAGTTTAGAGCTTAAACTTCAAGGGCATCAAATTACTGCTGATTTAATCATATTACCAATGCCTGAATTTGATATGATTTTGGGAATGGATTGGTTAACCAAGTATGGGGTAGTAATTGATTTTAAGCTTCAGACAGTAGCGGTTAATCCATCCAGAGGAGATTCCTTTAAGTTTGAAGCTAAACATATTTATAAGATTCCTCGAATAATATCAGCTCTTAAGGCTCAACGTTGTTTGAGGAAAGGAGGAGTAGGATTTATGGTTAGTTTATCATCTTTAACCGTAACCAGTAGACCCCAGTTGTAAGATGTAGAAGTGGTAAGTGAATTCCCCAAGATTTTTCCAGAAGATATCCAGGGATTACCACCTGACAGAGAGCTGGAATTTTCCATTTATCTAATTCCAGGAGCTGCTCCAATTTCTAGACCACCTTACCGATTAGCTCCATCAGAAATGAAAGAACTTAAGGAACAGATACAAGATCTGTTGGAGAAAGGGTTTATCAGACCAAGTAATTCCCCCTGGGGAGCCCCTATTTTATTTATTTAGAAAAAGGATGGGATTTTGAGGCTATGTATACATTATCGAGAATTAAACAAACCGACCATTAAGAATAAGTATCCATTACCAAGGATAGAAGATCTGTTTGACCAGCTGAGAGGGTCTATAGTCTTTCCTAAGATCGAATTAAGGTCTGGATACCACAAACTGAAAATTAAAACAGCAGATGTTTATAAAACAGCCTTTAGAACTAGGTATGGCCACTATGAATTCTTAGTTATGCCATTTGGACTTACAAATGCTCCATCAGCTTTCATGGGTTTAATGAATAGAGTCTTTCAACCATTTCTGGACCAGTTCGTAGTGGTATTTATTGATGATATCTTAGTATATTCTAAGACCAGATGCAAGCATGTCCAACATTTGAGAACAGTTCTCTAGATTTTGAAAGATAAGCAGTTGTTTGCTAAATTTAGCAAATGTGAATTTTGGTTGGAGAAAGTATCGTTCCTAGGCCATATTATTTCTAAGGATGGGATTGAGGTCGACCCAGCTAAAGTAGAAGTTGTTCGCGACTGGCCAATACCAAAGACTGTTGTAGAGATAAGGAGTTTCTTGGGTTTAGCCGGATAGTATAGGAGATTTATCCAAGGATTCTCTAAGATAGATGTTCCCTTGACTACGTTAACAAGGAAGCAAGTGAAGTATAATTGGACAGCTGAATGTCAAAACTGTTTTGACAAGTTGAAGCAAGCGCTGATAAAAGCACCTGTGTTAACCATGCCATTTGTTGAAGGAAAATTTGTAATTTATATAGACGCATCCAAGATGGGTTTAGGAGCTGTTTTGATGCAGGAGCGTAGAGTAATTTCATACGCATCCAGACAGCTGAAGGATCACGAGAGGAATTACCCAACGCATGATTTGGAAGTGGCAGCTGTTGTCTTTGCCCTTAAGATATGGAGACATTATCTATATGCGGAGAAGTGTGAGATATTTACAGATCACAAGAGTTTGAAATACTTCTTTACCCAGAAAGAATTGAATATGAGGCAGAGGCGATGGTTGGAGCTGGTTAAGGACTATGATTGTACGATCAGCTATCACCCAGGAAAAGCAAATGTGGTAGCTGATGCTTTAAGCAGGAAGTCTGTTGGATTAACTCAGCTGATTGTTCAGAAACCGTTGGCAGCTGATATTGAAATGTTTGGACTTGAAATAGTGTCCAGCAGCAGTACTATGATTTTAGCAAACCTCTCAGTAAGATCAAATATGATAGACCAAATTCGAGAGAGTCAGCTGAAAGATGAGAAATTACAGAAATGGGTCAAGCAAGATAAAGAAAGAGGCATCAACCTCTACTTTTCAGAAGATGACATAGTTAGGTATCTGGGAAGGATTTGGGTACCCCAAGTAGATGATTTGAGAGCTGAGCTTTTGAAAGAAGCTCCTACAGCTCCTTACTCAGTACATCCCGAAAGTACTAAAATGTATAAGGACCTCCAGAAGTTGTACTGGTGGGCAGGAATGAAGAGGGATGTTGCTAGATTTGTTGCTGAATGTTTGACGTGTCAGCTGGTGATGGCTGAACATCAGCGACCAGATGGATTATTGAAGCCTCTGCCTATTCCAAAATGGAAGTGGGAATGTATAGAGATGGATATTGTGACTGGTTTACCAAGAATTGTTCGAGGATATAACTCCATCTGGGTTAAAATTGATAGACTCACTAAGTCTGCTCATTTCTTACCAGTCAAAACAACATATGACGTGAGCAGATACGCGGATTAGTATGATAAGGAAATAGTGAGGTTTCATGGTGTTCCAATTTCTATTGTATCAGATAGGGATCCAAAGTTCACATCGGATTTTTGGAAAAGTTTGCATAGAGCTATGGGTACAAAGTTGACCTTTAGCACTGCATTTCACCCCCAAACGGATGGACAATCTGAAAGGGTGATTCAGATTTTAGAAGACTCGCTCAGAGCATGTATTGTGGATTTTTCAGAAAGCTGGGATCTGAGTTTTCCACTGGTAGAGTTTGCCTCTAATAACAGTTTCCAGGCATCGATTCAGATGGCTCCATATGAAGCGCTCTACGGTCGAAAGTGTAGAACACCACTCCATATGAAGTTGGTGAAAGAGCTGGTTTAGGACCAGACGTAGTAGAGCAAACACCAGCAGCTGTTAGAAAGATAAGAGAAAGATAAGAGAAAGAATGAAAGCTGCTCAAAGCCGATAGAAAAGTTATGCAGATAATCGAAGGAGGGAACTGAATTTTGAAGTAGGTGATCACGTATTTTTGAGAATTGCTCCAACGAAAGGAGTAATACATTTTGTGAAGAAAGGAAAGCTGAGTCCAAGGTATATTGGACCATACGAGATCTTAGAGAAGATATGAACACTTGCCTATCGATTAGCACTGCCTCCACAGCTGTCAGCAGTGCATAATGTTTTTCATGTATCATCTTTGAGGAAATATATTCCCAGCCCTTCGCATGTGCTAAGTCATGAGCCAATTCAATTAGCACCAGATTTAAGTAATGAAGAAAGACCAGAAAGAATTATCCTCCGAGAAATTAGAAAACTAAGAAACCGTAGTATTTCTATGGTTAAGATACAATGGTCTAATCAGTCGGAGCGAGAAGCAACTTGGGAGACAGAAGCTGATATGCTTTCCCTTTACCCACATTTATTTGGTACGTAAATTTCGAGGACGAAATTTCAATAAGGAGGGTAGAGTTGTAACGCCCCAAAATCTATAGGACCACATTTATGCATTTTATTAATTTCAAGGGCCAAAATGGCAATTTTAAATGTTATGTATTTACTGATTTCATTGATTTCAGAAAATAAGATGCGTCGCGGCTGGTTCCAGCAGATGAATCCAAGAGCGATACATGAACATGTTTAAATTTATTAAAAATATTTTTAAGGAGGACAAATGATTTCTTTTGAAAAAGGTTTGGTGTTTTACAAATTTAAATGATATGAAGGGAATTTTACAAAAATTAGTACAACTTGGTTGAAGTATGTCATGCTTTGTAAACATAGCACCTTGCCACTAATCCCTTCCATATAAAAAGCTGTTTTGAAAGCAAGATCATTATCATTTGCAAAGAAAATCTTTAGTGTTCTTCAAAATATTTTCCAGAGAAGTTCGTGTATTGCTCAGGGAGAAGATTCTGCCGGAATTAACCACGGTTGTAAAGATTTGTTAAGGCAAGTAAAAGCTGATCTTTGCTACACAATTTAAAGCTTATATTGATTTGATTCATTTGATGGATCTGTTTGCCTGTATGTTTAAGATATGTTTAAGTTCATGTTTAAAATAATTTACGCATGATCAAGGAAAGAAAGATTGGGTTCGAAATGATGTTTTTATGCTTCCAAGTGTTTTCTAGAAAATATGGTTACTGAGAATTCGAGTTTGATTCAAGTATGTTTATGAATGTTATTCCTTTCGGTAGTTTGTAATATCAGAATTGGACGCTATGTAATCGGATGTTGTTAATAGAATCAGTATAAAGTCTGGTTTGATAGATAACAGCTGATAGCGTAGCTGTCGTTTTGATGTTGCAACACCAAGTTTAAAATCAGATGTTGGTTTCATTGTTCATCAGCTGTTGGTTTTATTGTTCATCAGTTGTTGGTTTTATTGTTCATCAGCTGTTGGTTTCATTGTTCATCAGCTGTTGGTTTTATTGTTCATCAGTTGTTGGTTTTATTGTTCATCAGCTGTTGGTTTCATTGTTCATCAGCTGTTGCATTGTATCGTTGTATTCAGTCGTTGCACTGTTCATACTTCTGTTTGTGTGCAAACGACATCGTTTTACACTTATTCCCAAGTCGCGTTGTTAGCAATTATTGTTACGACAGGTTCAAATTAACGAAGTCGTTTCCTTAAGTTACAACTGGTAACAGATATTCTTACGTCTGTTTTAAGAATTCTCTCGTAGCTGTTTTACGTAAACGTGAACAGTGAAGATCTGTTTTGTTTCAAAGTATTGCTTCACTTTGTTAATGGCTATAGATAACAGACGATCACAAAAGAGAAGGGTGAGTAGTCGTCCAGATGTCGGCTGCCCTTTCATATGAGCTATATGCTGAAACTTATATCGGAAGTCATTTTTATCAAAGTGCAACACGGACCTAAGTAGAGCTTCTTAGCCATAAATCTAAAGAAAAGATATTGATGATGAGATCTGGGCTATTATCCTCTGTCTCCAAGTTTAAGAAAGAAATGTTTATGAAACGTTTATGTATTGATGATTCCTTTAACTCAAGTTATGTATGTTCAGATGTCTGCCCGCGTTAAATAAAATTGTTATTACTCAGATTTTACTTACTGATCCCCTAGGCTCATTAGCTTTTAAAATGGTGCAGGTCTGACAGCTGAGGAGCGAACAGGAGGTGAAAGATGATAGTATCTGCTGGGTGTTGTGCACCAGATTTAATCTCTCGTTCTCAGATGTGAGCTCACATGATCTTAATCTCAAAGATTCAATCTCAGACTTCAACTTACTTGTGAGGATTGAGAAATTAGAATTTAGAATTTTCGAATTTTCAGATTTCAGATTTTGTGATTTTTGGTGAAATCTGATTTGAGAATTTCAGATCTCTCGTAGAGCATTTTAGATTTCTAGTCGCAGGAGTTATCGGGTGAAAGCTGCGTGAGAATTGGAGTTGATTTGGTGAACTTGAGGGAGAAATCTGATTCTTTAGCGTTAAGAAGTGAAACGCGCCGTTTTGGGTGTGTTTGAGTGTGAGATCTGCTCGGTAGGGATCTGGTGGTCGAGTATAGCGCTCAGAGTAAAACGCCATCGTTTGGCAGAGATCTGTTAGCGTTGTAGTACTTCAGACCTTGCCTTAGCGTATTTTATATTGGTTCCGAAATGTCGTCGTTTTTTTGAGTGGAAGACGTCGTTTAGATATAGCATTAACGAGGGATCTGTTTCACGTGTGAGACGTATGTTGAAGAGGCGCGGGAGCAGATGTCAACGCTGGTCAACTCTTTCAGTAGCGTGATCGCTGGTGTGCGAGAAGCGAGGATGAGCGCTAGTTTTATATGTCACCGGTGCGACGTCGTTTGATTAAGTTAGTGCGTCATCGTTTTGACCATCAGCGCTTAGCGTGATTGTATTGTGCGATCGGAGAGATCTGATGTTGTATCGCTGGTGCATTTCAGACATCACGCGTACGAAGTCGTTTTGTTTAGCGCGCGGGTGTTAGCGTTAGCGCTGAGATATCTGACGGGTTGAGCGCTGTTCGAGAGATCTGTTTGGCTATAGGTAGAGATACAGGGATCTGTTTTAGTAGAGAGTTGTCTTATTCGATAGAGATTGAATAGAGGATTTTAATTCAAGAGTTGAGCAACACTTAGAACATTTTTCAACCCGATATTTCTTATCCTCATCTCTGTTGAAACCTCGACCGACACTGTTCATTCGAACATTTCTCCGTTAGATTCCCATCGTTTCCAGCTTTTGTTTTGGACAAGCTAGGTGGCGCTGAACTCCCCTTGGTTAGCTCTTTCAATTGCTACCCATTTGAGGCTCTGAATCACCGTTGGAGAGGAAGTGCGAAGTGGCTGGACGTTCGAATATTTCTGAGAAATCTGTGACGTTGGTTCTTCAACTCTTTTGAGTTTTGGATTTAAGATTCCAGGAGCCTTCTGCCTTGGTTGAGGAAGCCCGAAGAGATCTGTTTCGTTTAGGCCATGATTTTCCGTGCCCTGTTCGAATCAGTGAGGTAGAATTAAGCTGTTGAGGTACGAATTTGAGCAACTCTGGATAGTTTTGATTCTTGAGCATGCGTATATTTCAGGCTGTGAAATCTGGTGGATTTGATGGATGTATTTACGTGGAACAGATTGATGATCTATATGATTTGATGTTCTATTTTCACGTATGATTTATTGTATGCATTGATATTGCATATTGATTGTCATTCATGCATACATATTGAGCCTGATTGACAAATTGATTGATGACCTGATTGAGAGCCACGTTGTGACTGGCCGACGGATGTGTCATGCTCGAAAAAGTCCAACGCTATCATCGGAGTGGTGACTGCCGGATTCGAGTGTCTACCACCGAGCTGTGATGGGCTGACGGGCCCCGATGATCACGTACCGATGATTTCCACCGGCCTATTGGCTGTGCGTGGTATAGAGGCTCGCTTGAGATGATTTTCCAGTCGATTTTCTGGTCTAGCTATCCGATCTTTGATAGCCCTGATGCATTTCATAGCATTGATTTATAGCATGTTGCATGATTAGCTGTTTTGATAGCTCTTCGTACTGAGGCTTGCGTTGTGACTGGCCGACGGATGTGTCATGCTCGAAAAAGTCCAACGCTATCATCGGAGTGGTGACTGCCGGATTCGAGTGTCTACCACCGAGCTGTGATGGGCTGACGGGCCCCGATGATCACGTACCGATGATTTCCACCGGCCTATTGGCTGTGCGTGGTATAGAGGCTCGCTTGAGATGATTTTCCAGTCGATTTTCTGGTCTAGCTATCCGATCTTTGATAGCCCTGATGCATTTCATAGCATTGATTTATAGCATGTTGCATGATTAGCTGTTTTGATAGCTCTTCGTACTGAGGCTTGACCTCGTATTTGTTTTCCTGCTTTTGTGTTTTTTGGGTCTGCGTTACCCACTTCCAGGATCTTCAAGTAACCAATATGGACAGAGTGGAGGTTCAGCTGGTCGATCCCCGTTCCCATGTGTCCCAGTTATTTTATTATGTATCAAACCCGGGGGATGCCCCGTGTCATATGTATTTTTGGGATCTGTATTTGAATTGATAATTAATATTAACTGTTTTATATGAGTTTGAGTCAACTCGTATTTTTAGTATCGATATTTTGAATGTATGTTTTGAGTCCAGGCCCAACTTATTTCGAAAAATTTTTAAGCCTTGATTTTATGCTTCCGCTATTATGTGCATATTTGTGCTATAATCTCTGTTTATTAGAACGGGGCCAGACATTTTTGGTATCAGAGCTTAAACTGGGATAAGCTCGATTTCCTTTGATCACACTCGTGTCTAGGCACAGAGTTTTGATTTGATTTAGATTGACTCTGTGATTTATGTGATCTTTTATCTGTCTATGTGATATATCTGCTGTGAGATCTTACCTCTAGATTTGTTTAGATGCCGCCAAGAAGAGGAAGAGGTAGGACGACTAGACGCACTGCGGAGGAGTCTAGAGAAGGTATTGATGATGATGTTCATCAGGTTGAGAACATTACTAGACTGATAGGCGAGATGGAGTTGGTCCTAGCTAGGTTTCAGCGGACGAACCCTCCGACATTTACTGCAGCCGAGGGTGGTGCGATGGCTGAGGCTTGGTTAGCTCAGATGGAAGAGTTGTTCGATACTCTGGAGTACGCTCCCGAGAAGAGACTGAAGCTGGCGATGTTGCAGCTGAGGGACAATGCACAGTGCTGGTGGAGAGGTACTTCTCGTATCCTTCGTGATAGTGGGGCTGTGATCATCTGGGAGAGCTTCTGTGAGGCGTTCAGACAGGAGTATACCCCGGATTCCTTCTATAACACCCGGGAGTGGGAATGTTGCAGCTGAGGGACAATGCACAGTGCTGGTGGAGAGGTACTTCTCGTATCCTTCGTGATAGTGGGGCTGTGATCATCTGGGAGAGCTTCTGTGAGGCGTTCAGACAGGAGTATACCCCGGATTCCTTCTATAACACCCGGGAGTGGGAGTTTGACAACTTGAAGCAGGGTAGCATGCGAGTGGATGAGTATGCCCGACAGTTTTCTGCACTTTTGATTTATGTGCCACACGTTGCCAACCAGGAGAGGACGAAGAGGAACAAATTTCTGAAGGGCTGAGGCCTGATCTGTACTTGATGGTTTTGTCTGGGTCACCTGCGACCGATATTGATGCAGTGAACCGAGCGGTGGACATTAGGGAGAGTTTGATGGAGGTTGAGTCTCCGATTCAGACGATACTGGACGCACCTATCAGCCTGTGCAGGATGCGTCGCAATATTTCTATTCTCCTCAGGGGTCGCAGATGCAGCAGTCGAATCGCAAAAGGTTTCGACCTCGAGGGAAACAGTTTAAAAAGAAGGTGGATTCGAGTTCCTCTGGTTCTGTGAGTTCTGGTTCTGGCAGTGGTTCTAGTGGCATGTCTTGTGGACAGTGCGGAGGAAGGCATCCGACTTCGCAGTGTCGTGGAGTTCAGGGGTCCTGCCGTAACTGAGGACATCCAGGACACTTTGTTAGAGTGTGTCCTTTGTTGAGGGGTCAGTCTTCAGTTCCTTCGCAGCAGGGATCAGCTGGTGGTTCTTCTCAGAGACCGCAGTTTCTTGCCCCTACCCAGCGATCTAGATTTCATCCAAGTGGACCGTCTAGGTTTGGAGCACCTTCGAGACCTCCGTTACAGATTCCGCAGCAGGATCAGGCAAACGCATTGACGAGAGATAAGGCTAAGGAGGCGCCTGGTATGATGATCGCAGGTACATGCTTTATTTTTGATTATCCTGCGAGAGTTCTATTTAACACTAGTGCATCACACTCTTTTATTTCTGAGTTGTTTGTTTGTGAGTATGGGTTGAGTTCTTCCCCATTGTGTGATGTTTATTCCGTGTATACCCCTGCTGGTGTGAATCTGTGGTCCCGTGAAGTGGTGTTGGACTGTGTGCTTCGATTTGATGAGCATGTTTTGGTGTCCAATCTGATTGTTTTGGGAATGAGAGATTTGATTGCATCTTGGGGATGGATGTGTTGTCTAGCTATAAGGCTACTGTTGACTATTTTCATGGTGTGTGAGATTTCGCCCAGACTCGGGTGAGAAGTGGGAGTTCTACGATGCTGATTCACGCTCGAAGATTCCACTGGTGTCCGCCATGGATATGTTTAGCCTGTTATCGCTGGATAATGCTGGATTCATGATTTACGCGCTTGACGTTTCCCAAGAGTCGCGGTTGGAGTTGAGAGACATTCCGATCTTCCGAGAGTTTCCTGACGTGTTTCCAGATGAGATTCCTGGATTCCCTCCACGACGTGAGATCGATTTCAGCATCGAGTTGGTGCCCGGTACCGCCCCGATTTCTAGAGCTCCGTATCGGTTGGCGCCCGCAGAGTTGAAAGAGCTGAAGGATCAGTTGAGAGATCTCTTTGAAAAAGGCTTCATCAGACCGAGTATGTCGCCTTGGGGAGCTCCGATTCTTTTTGTGAAGAAGAAGGATGGGTCTATGAGGATGTGCATGGATTTCCGGCAGTTGAACAAAGTGACGGTGAAGAAAAAGTATCCTTTGCCGTGTATTGATGACTTGTTCGATCATTTGCAAGCATCGGTCGTATACTCGAAGATTTATTTGCACTCTGGTTATCACCAGATGCGGATTAGAGACGCTGACGTGGCAAAGACAGCTTTCCGGACTCGATATGGGCATTATGAGTTTCTTGTCATGCCGTTTGGATTGACGAATGCCCCAGCTGTTTTCATGGACTTGATGAATCGCGTATTCAGCGAGTACATCGATCGGTTCGTGATCATCTTCATAGATGACATCCTAGTGTATTCGAGGAGCTTGAGAGAGCATAAGAAGCATCTGAGATTGGTGTTGCAGAGATTGAGAGACTCGCAGTTGTATGCCAAGTTCAACAAGTGTGAATTCTGGCTTGATCGGATTATCTTTTTGGGTCATGTGATTTCGGCACAAGGGATTTCGATGGATCCGAGTAAGGTCGAAGCAGTTCTTAACTGGGAGACACCTAGGAACGTTTCAGAGATCCGCAGCTTCTTGGGATTGGCTGGCTATTACAGGCGTTTTATCGAGAAGTTATCTTCAATAGCTAGGCCTTTGACTCAGTTGACTCAGAAGGATAAGAAGTTTGTTTGGACTGACGAATGTGAGTTCAGTTTTCAGAAGTTGAAGGAGAAGTTGACTACTGCTCCTGTTTTAGCTCTACCTGTTAGAGTAGATGCCCAACTAGCCAACTTGTGGCGTGTGGGTTTTATAGACTCTTGTACAAACAATCTTTATATATGATATTCGCATTTTCTTATATGGCATTCTTTACTTTCGTTATGTGTGTAATGATTTACAATTGCGTTGAGTAAAGACCTAGAATACACTAAAGCGTATGTTAGATGTGATAGTGGGTATGACGGCTATCATGAAACACATCTAATAGTCGCTGTGTATTCTAAACACGTTCCTAGTCGATTGGGCCATCAAAATGAGGATAAGGCCGCCCGAGTTCGAGACTAGTATCTGCGATGCGAAGTACCATGTTTCATTGGTAGGGAACATTGTGATGTTCTGAGCATGCAGATAGATAGTGACCTGGTGATCTATCGAACTACCCTCCTTCGGACTTTCCAAGTGGTTACCATTTGTCGAGTGGATAAGTCCGAGATCTTGGTTGTACTGATTAGTCCTCACGACTCGAAACGTCATTGCGACTCTACATGATAGGCGTCTCACTTTGACCCGTTTGCCGACTCACTTGGGGTTATAAGGCGTCGGGATTGGGTGAGACCCCGATGCATGTAGGAGTCGATGCATCGTTGTCGAGGATTCACCGCTCGCAGACATGCGTGGATATCCTATGCTATCTGAGGGGATAATAGTGTATAAATCTCTGGCAAGAGTACTAGAAGTGTTTTAGGTAAATGTGTTTACCTAGTTACACTCGCGATGTCACTATTTGATCTCCAAGATGTATGCATAGCTATCGGATCTCTAGCGACTCTCGATTTACCAATGGTCGTTGATCTGATC
>KQ988017.1:446641-466184 GCA_001598015.1 Dorcoceras hygrometricum
TCCACACCAAGGCAGTGGATAAGACTCCATATGAGATGTGGATGGGCAAACCACCCAAATACTCGTACATGAGGATTTGGGGATGTCCTGCTTACGTGAAGCAGACAGTGGGAGATAAGCTGGATACGAGATCCATCTTATGTTACTTCGTTGGGTATCCAAAGAATTCCATTGGATACTACTTCTACTATCCTAACGAAACAAAAGTGTTTGTTTCTAGAAACGCCACCTTTATGAAAAGGGAATTTCTACTTGATAGAAAGGGCAAAATAGTAGAACTCGAAGAGGTTCGAGAACCAACTGAGGTATCAAGTGAATCTCCTGCGCCTCCAGAGCCAATACCAGAAATGGTCGCACCTAGGAGATCCGAAAGGGTTCATAGGGCTCCTGAAATATATGGTTTCCTCCTTGAAGATGATCAAGGTGATCAAGTTGTTGGATGTGATCCAAGGACTTTTAAGGAGGCAATTTCCGATGCTGATTCTAATTTGTGGCTTGAAGCAATGCAGTCTGAGTTTGGCTCAATGCATGCGAACCAAGTTTGGACTCTTGTTAATCCTCCCGAAGTAATTGTTCCTATTGGGTGTAAATGGGTATACAAGAGGAAACTTGGGTCTGATGGTAAGGTAATGACCTACAAGGCACGACTGGTCGCGAAAGGTTACACTCAAAGGCAAGGTGTTGATTATGATGAAACCTTCTCACCGGTCGCAATGTTCAAATCGATTAGAATCTTACTGGCCATAGCCGCATGGTACGACTATGAGATATGGCAAATGGATGTGAAAACTGCGTTCCTTAATGGAAACATTAAGGAATAGATCTATATGACGCAGCCTGAGGGTTTCACATCTGTAGGAAGTGAGCATAAGGTATGCAAACTTCAGAGATCGATCTACGGTCTCAAACAAGCATCGAGGAGTTGGAACTGAGATTCGATGAAACAATTAAGGAATTTGGTTTCATCAAGAATCCCGAGGATCCATGTGTATATAAGAAGGTAGTTAAAAGCGCTGTGACATTCCTCGTACTTTATGTTAATGACATTCTACTCATTGGGAATGATGTAGGAATGCTGCAGTCAACTAAAGTCTGGTTGTCTAGTAGATTCTATATGAAGGACATGGGTGAAGCATCCTATATTCTTGGAATACAGATCTATCGGGATAGATCGAAACGGATGCTCGGACTCACCCAAGCCACCTACATCGATACCATACTTAAGAGGTTCTCTATGGAAGAGTCCAAGAGAGGACACCTACCTATGTGCCACGAGGTCACTCTATCTAAGTCTATGTGTCCGAAGACTGAAGAGGAGATAGAGAGTATGACACATGTGCCATATGTCTCGGCAATAGGTAGTATTATGTATGGCATGAGCTCAACTAGACCGGATGTCGCATATGCTCTGAGTGTCACGAGCCGCTACCAGGCCAACCCCGGCCAAATGCATTGGAAGACTGTGAAGGATATTCTTAAGTACTTGCGAAGGACTAAGAATATGTTCATGGTCTATGGGGGTGGTGAACTGAAATTGGAAGGCTACACTGATTCTAGCTTCCAATGTGACGTGGATGATTCGAAGTCTACCTTTGGATTTGTATTCATGCTCAATGGTGGTGCTGTCTCTTGGAAGAGTTCCAAGCAAGACACCATCGCGGATTCAACCACTGAGGCTGAGTACATTGCAGCATCAGCTGCTGTTAAGGAGGCGGTTTGGATAAGGAATTTCGTCCAAGAGTTGGGCGTCATTCCTGATGGAGTTGGTCCAGTCCCGGTGTACTGCGAGAACACGGGTGCCATTGCACAAGCAAAGGAGCCTAGGTCTCACCAAAGATCCAAACATATACTGAGAAATTACCACATAATCCGGGATATTGTGGCTAGAGGTGACATAGTAGTTGAGAGAGTCGCCTCTGCAGAAAACATTGCTGATCCACTTACGAAGCCCTTGCTAGGACCGTTGTTTGAAAAAAATCACGAAACAATGAAACTGCGTCTGATGAGTAGTTGGCTATAGGGCAAGTGGGTGATTGTTAGAGTAGATGCCCAACTAGCCAACTTGTGGCGTGTGGGTTTTATAGACTCTTGTACATGACAATCTTTATATATGATATTCGCATTTCTTTATGGCATTCTTTATTTTCATTGTCTTATATAATGTTAACAATTGTGTTGGATAAAGACCTAGAATGAACCATAGTGTATGTTAGATGTGATAGTGGATATGATGGCTATCATGAAACACATCTAATAGTCACTGTGTATTCTAAACTCGTTCCTAGTCGATTGGGCCGTCAAAATGAGGATAAGGCCGCCCGAGCTTGAGACTAACATCTGTGATGCAAAGTACCATGTTTTATTGGTAGGGAACATTGTGATGTTCTGAGCATGCAGATGGATAGTGACCTGGTGATCTATCGAACTACCCTCGTTTGGACTTTCCAAGTGGTTACCATTTGTCGAGTGGATAAGTCCGAGGTCTTGGTTGTACTGATTAGTCCTCACTACTCGAAACTTCATTGAGACTCTACATGATAGGCGCCTCACTTTGACCCATTTTCCGACTCACTTGGGGTCATTAGACGGCGGGATTGGGTGAGGTCCCGATGCATGTAGGAGTCGATGCTTCGTTGTCGAGGATTCACCGCTCGCTTTCATGCGTGGATATCCTATGCTATCTGAGGGGATAATAGTGTATAAATCTCTGGCCAGAGTACTGGATGTGTTTTAGGTAAATGGGTTTACTTAGTAACACTCGTGATGTCACTATTCAATCTCCAAGATGTATGCATAGCTATCGGATATCGAGCGACTCTCGGTTTACCAATGGTCGTTGATCTGATCCGGATATATGTGTTGAAAGGACCGTACTGTACGCTAACCATGACCAACTGGTTCTTGCAGGCACTATCAGTGATACCTAGGGGATCATGGGGCGATGTTTCTAGGCGCTTTACCATGATCCGATGGGCAAGTCCGAAATTGTGATTTCGGAGCCGCAATGATTGTGGGCCCACGGCTAGCTGTATCCCTGAACCATTTAGGGTCACACAAGTACTGGATTCATGATTCCCGCACGGAAACTGAGCTCAATGTGTTGAGCATATGAGGAGAATTTTAGGGAGTGTGACTTCCTAAAAGTCATTTTGGACTAGGTAATCCGAAAAATTGTTTTTCACATCATAATGTTCAGTTTTGGAAACTGAGTCGATCGATCCGATCTGATCGTCGATCGGAGTTATGATGAAACCGTAGTGATTTAAATGAACCGAATGTTCATATGGACTTGGGCATGACCCAAGTCCAATGGGCCGGTTCAAGCCCATGTATATTTGTTATATACTAGTATTGTACTAGGGCTTTAATCATACAATTAACAACACTAAACCCTAGCCTCCAAAACTAGATCTTGGCAGCCCCTCCTCTCCCAAAACCGCCGCCGCCGCCGGCCACCACCATCGCCGCCGCCGCCGTGTGATCGGACTTGTTCCGATCAGTTTTTCGAGTATTGAACGTTTCTCGGGGCATAATTTTGATTTCGGCTGCGCCCCCGGGAAACGAGATCCGGATCCGCCATTGTATGCCAACAAGATCTTCTCATGAATTTCCCAAACTTCTTGACGAAGAGGGACATCACGTCATTTATTAGTTGTTCATCATATTTGCTCAGTGAGCACTATTCAGATGTCGTTGCCGCTAAAGCTTTAGTTGGTTAATATGTCGATGGTCCTGCCTCATATCTGGTTTCTAACTAAAACTCATACGCCTTCAGGTTCGCAAATAGATCATGAATCTCCAACTTGTTTAATTCCTTGGACTATCTCATGGCCATCATCTTGACATCACACTCCTTGGGTAATGCTCTCATTACTTTGAGTGCCAACTCTCGGTTGTTGTATTCTTTTCCCAGACTTGTTAGCTCGATCACCACAGCACTGAAGCGCTCATCAAATTCCGCCATGTTTTCGCCCTCTCGCATCTTGATTGACTCATACTTCTGCTGGTTCACATTTAGTTTGTTCTCCTTTGTTTCGTCATTGCCCTCGCAGATCTGAATCATCTTCTCCCAAATCTCCTTTGCTGTAGCACAATTTTTGATTTTGATGAACATGCTATTGTCCAGCGTCTTGTACAGAATATCCCTGGCCACGTTATCCAAGTTTGATTCTTCTTTTCCTCAGTAGTGTATTCATATATTTTCTTTTCTACCCACTCCGGTGCACCCTCAGTAACGACTATAGCACTGTTGGCCTTCATTATCTTTATTGAACCATCTGTAATGACAGACCACATATCATCATCTTGCGTCGGCCTGGCCACGTTATCCAAGTTTGATTCTTCTTTTCCTCAGTAGTGTATTCATATATTTTCTTTTCTACCCACTCCGGTGCACCCTCAGTAACGACTATAGCACTGTTGGCCTTCATTATCTTTATTGAACCATCTGTAATGACAGACCACATATCATCATCTTGCGCGGCCAAGGGAGCTTGCATCCTAATCTTCCAGTCGTCATATTCCTCATTGGAAAACATAGGAATTTTTTTGTTAGAGATTGCCATATTGAAATATATAAGCACAGAAGATGGAACTGTTCAATAACTGAGATACACAGGCTCTGATACCAATTGATAGGATCAATTAGGATTGAAAACAGGCCTAGTAGTTCAGAAGGGGGGTTGAATGAACTCCTTGAATTTTATTTTTCGAAACCTTAAAACCGATTTTACAAGTGCCTTGCTTAACTTAGATCTGAGGATCCCAGTTTGAATATGATCTTTCAGTTAACAATTAAAATGTGAGGAAAGAAACTGATTGATCAGTGAAGGTATAAGTAAATAAATGCGATAATTAAAAGTGTAAGGGACAGAGATTTTTTTTTGGAAGTTCAGATATGAAGATCCGATGTCTCCCCTTCTTCCTTTGCAGGAAGGTTCCACTAGAAAACTTTGATGTGTACAGACTCTGTAGACACCCAATCACCGAGCCTCGCTACAAGTGAACTCATAGCTATCACCAATACACGTAGATACAACTGCTGAATTACGGACAACTTGATTTTCACAAACGGCTTCACGTAGCACGTTTGTTACAGACTCAATCCTAAATAATACAATGAAATACAAAGCTATTGAGTACTGTAAGTATCTCAAAGATGAAACAATTAAGAACAAAAGAAATTTATTTGAGATTTGACAACTGGGACTTTAAAATTTTTGATGCTTGAATATCCCAGAGATTGAGAGCTTGAGAGTATGCAAAATGAAATCGAGCGAGAGCTTAAAGATTCACGGAGAGCCTTCTCTGTTTGAAGCCTTCATCTATTTATACTCTCCAATCTCAACGGTCAGTAGATACGAATCCCTTCATCGAATTTCCCTTAGCTCTATGCATAAGGTAACTACGCTGTCATAGCTTGATTGACTTGTTTACCAAACCGGGTAACCAGCGTATCAATCATTTGCGTAATGCGCGATTTTGCTCAAAATAGCTTCGATCTTGTTTCCTTAATTCAATTTTGACCGTTGAAATTATCTCAAGTGAACTGATAACGTCTGAAGAAATTGAAGCCCACATCTGTTGTAGTACTGACATCTGAGTACTGCTCTATTTCTCTTTGTGAATATCTAAGGAAATTGTCTCCTTACACGTAAGGTTATCACATCTGAGATATCTCCCTTTTTGTATTATTATCGCTCTGTCACATCTGAAGGTTCTACTGCTCTTCTCGTAATAATGACTCTATCAAATCTGAAATCTGAAGAACCCTGTGCAGTTTATTCACATCTGATATGCATATACTCAAATCTGAAATATACTTACTGAACAAACATACCCGGATCTGTCACTGTAGCCTCTGAATAAAATATGAATACCCTCAAATTTTAATACCTGACTGAAAACTGAAATACTCCTGAATACTTGAATCTGATAGGCTCCTGAGATCTTAACTCGATAACTGAAATCTGAATTTCTCTATAATTCTTAGTATACAAATCTGATAGTTTCGGAAACAAAACCCCATACCTGAAATCTAAGACAGCTGTTTCCAAAGCTTTCGGATCTGAGAGTACTTACTGTTAGCTACTATGGCTGACTATCCAGATCAGATTTATAAGATTCAGTTATTGTCTTTGTTATCATCAAAACTTATAAATTTTATCTTAACAGTGTGTTCAGGTTTCAATGGATTATAAGTGGGTCGTGGATATAGCCCAGCTGGTGGTGCCCCAGGAGGAGGATAGAGTGTCCCAGTTATATATATTGTGTAGTTATATTAGACAGCAGAGTAGCCTCCGGTGATTACTCATGAGGATTTAATGTTTTATTGTTGATTTGTATCTATGTTGAGCGAGAGACTCTTCATGGATCCTTTAGTTGTATAATTGGGAGTCACTCTATGGTTATATTGTTGTTTGTTGTATTGGGTTTTCAGTTGTTGTAAACCAGTATTTTGGATATCAATGTATTTTTAAAATATGTTTTCTAAGTCAGGCCAAAAGAGAAAAAATTTATCGAATTTTAAATGCTTCCGTGCTTGTCTATTGCGTGTTTTATCTCTGGTGAGCACAGGGCCTGATATTTTTGGTATCAGAGCTTAAGCTGGGATAAGATCGATTTATTTTGATCACACTTGAGTCAAGGCACTTTGTGGCGTGTTGCATGTGCTTGACTATGTGCTATATTTACTGTGTGATCTTACCGTATTAGTGTTTGCCTATATGCCGCCTAGACGTAGGGGTATAGCAACCAGGCATATTCCGGCAGAATCTGAGGATCAGAACGTGGAGGTTCGGCGTAGTATTCCTAGTCGTAGGCGTGCTAGGCAGATGACGATGAGGTAGATGTGTTGGCAGCCCGAGTGTATGAGATGGTACTAATCATGGAAATGTTTCAGCATATGAATCCTCAGACGTTTGATGGGGATGAGAGTAGATCCGATGCGGAGTCCTGGCTGCAACACATTACTATACTGTTTGATCGAGTACGCTATGATGATGAGCATAGATTGAGTCTGGCGACGTTCCAACTAAGGAAAAACGCAGATCGCTGTTGGAGAGGTGCCTCCCGAACTTCTGAGGACACTAATTCCGGGATTACTTGGGATAGTTTTTGTACGGCATTCCGTCAGGAGTATGTTCCGGAGTCTTATGTGAATGCTCGGGAGCGTGAGTTTGACAACTTGGTTCAGAGAACCATGTCGGTGGGAGAGTATGCTCGTAGGTCTTCTTCTCATCTTGCCTACGTTCCTGATGTTTCTGGACGAGAGAGGGCGAAGAGGACTCGTTTCTTGGAAGGGCTTAACGAGATTTGTATTCCTTGGTGTTGGCGAGTTCACCTACCAGTTATGCGGACACGATGGACAAGCCAATGGACATCGAGGAGGGATTGATGAGCCGCAGGTCTCGGGTTCAACCTCAAGCTGCACAAGGTTCACGTCCCAATGTTCCAGGGGTGACACGATGGACAAGCCAATGGACATCGAGGAGGGATTGATGAGCCGCAGGTCTCGGGTTCAACCTCAAGCTGCACAAGGTTCACGTCCCAATGTTCCAGGGGTGCAACCTCCCCAGTTTCCCCAGCCATCTCAGCAGCAACCCCAGCAGTCAGCACAACAGTCTGGACACCACAGGTTTAGGCTTCGTGATCATCAGTTCAAGAAGAAGCAGGGTTCGAGTTCTTCTGGGTCTTGCAGTTTGAGCAGTAGTAGTAGTCCGAGGGCTACCTTTTGTGGCCAATGTGGTGCAGACACCCTTCGACGGTGTGTTCAGGGGTTCAGGGTGCTTGTAACCTTTGTGGGCAGTATGAATATTTTGCGAGAGTGTGTCCATTGGCAGGATCTCAGCACACCGTTGCCCCACCGCAGGGTCGTCCTGGTGGGTCATCTAGAGGTCGTTCTTTTCTTGTTTCGCAGCTGAGGGTAGGGGAAGCTCAGTATAGGCCGTTTCAGCAGCCTGGTCCTTCGCGGTTTGGTCAGTCTTCCCAGCCCCAATTCTCAGGACCTCAGCATGCCCAGGTGAATGCCATGACTAGGGAGCAAGCGAAAGGCACGCAAGGAGGAGCGGTTGCAGGTACTTGTACTGTCTTTGATTTTCCTGCACGTGTGTGGTTTGATATTGGAGCATCACATTCGTTTATTTCTGATGAATTTGTGGTTTAGCATGGTTTGCGTACAACATCCTTGTGTGATGTTGTGTCTGTTGCGACTCCTGCCGGCGTGATTACTCCCGAGAGATTTTGTTGAAAGGTATTCTTAGGTTTGGTGAAAATGTGTTGGTAGCAAATCTGACGGCTAGTGATGTAGGATTTCGACTGCATTGTTGGAATGGACGTGTTGTTGAATTTTAGGGCCACCGTGGACTGTTTTCCATGGCGTTGTGTGTTTTCGCTCCCAGTCTGGCGAGAAATGGAATTTCTATGGCCATGATTCGCAGTCGAATATTCCTTGGTCTTTGCCATGGAGATGTTTAGCCTTTTGTCGTTGGATAACTCTGGGTTCATGATTTAAGCCCTTGATGTTTCCCGGGAATCGCTGATGGAGTTGAGTGATGTTCCGATTGTCCGAGAGTTCCCTGATGTGTTTCCAGATGAGATTCCTGGATTTCCTCCGAACAAGAGATTGACTTTAGTATAGAGTTGGTGCCAGGGATAGACCCGATTTGGATAGACCCTTACCAATTGGTGCCAGCTGAGTTTAAGGAGCTCGAGGATTAGTTGCGTGATCATTTGGAAAAAGGATTCATCAGGCCGAGTATGTCGCATTGGGGAGCTCCGATTCTCTTCGTGAAAAAAAAGGATGGGTCTATGAGGATGTGTGTGGATTCTCGGCAGTTGAATAAAGCGACAATCAAGAACAAGTATCATTTTCCGAGGATTGATGACTTTTTTGACCATATGCACGTATCAGCAGTGTACTCCAAGATTGATATGTGATTATCATCAGTTACGGATCAGAGACGCTGATGTGTTGAAGACGGCTTTCAGGACTAGATACGGGCATTATGAGTTTTTGGTGATGCCGTTTGGATTGACGAATGCTCCAGCTGTCTTCATGGATTTGATGAATCGCGTATTTAGTGAGTACATCGATTATTTTGTGATTGTCTTCATAGATGACATCTTGGTGTATTCGAAGGACTTCTTGGAGCATAAGGAACACATGAGGTTAGTGTTGCAAAAACTGAGAGACTCACAGCTTTTTGCGAAGTTCATTAAGTGTGAATTCTGGTTGGATAAGTAATCTTTTTGGGTCATGTTATATCTGCAGAAGGTATTTCGGTGGATCCTAGTAAGGTCGAAGCAGTTCTTAACTGGGAGCTACCTAGTAATGTTTCAGAGATCCGTAGTTTCTTGGGTTTGGCTGGCTACTATAGACGTTTCATTGAGGGTTTTTCTTCTATAGCCAAGCCGATGACGCAGTTGACCCAGAAGGATAGAATATTTCTACGGTAAGACGAATGTGAGTCGAGTTTCCGATTGCTCAAGGAGAAGTTGACTACTGCTCCTGTGTTGGCTTTGCCTTCAGGTTCTGGAGGTTTTGTTGTTTGCTCTGATGCTTCGCTCAATGGATTGGTTGTGTGTTGTGTAGAATGGTCGAGTCATCGCGTATGCTTCTCGTCATTCAAAACCGCATGAGACTCGATACCCAGTTCATGATTTGGAGTTAGCAGCTGTGGTTTTTGCCTTGAAGATTTGGCGCCACTATATGTATAGTGAGAAATTTGTGGTGTATACGGACCACAAGAGTCTTCAGTATCTATTTTCTCAGCCAGATTTGAATATGAGACAGCGTAGATGGATGGAGTTGCTTAAGGATTTTGATTGTGAGATCCAATATCAACCTGGGAAAGTGAATGTAGTTGCTGATGCATTGAGCAGTAAGGCTCAAGTGGCGATGAGATTTGAATATGAGACAGCGTAGATGGATGGAGTTGCTTAAGGATTTTGATTGTGAGATCCAATATCAACCTGGGAAAGTGAATGTAGTTGCTGATGCATTGAGCAGTAAGGCTCAAGTGGCGATGCTGGCTACGTTGCAGATTTCGAAGGTCCATGAGAATCCAAGCACTACTGGTTGGAGTTTCTACCCAGGTGAGGATTATGTTGTGGTTTCGTCTTTTCAAGTTGAGCCACAGATGGTTGTGAATATTAGAGCATCTCAGAGAACATATCCATATATTCATGAGTTGAAGCTGAAAGCTTGTCAGTTAGAGGATTATTCTGTCTCGTCTGATGGTTGTTTGATATTTTGTGGCATGCTGGTAGTGCCAAATCTGATTGATTTGAAGGAGGAGATTTTAAGAGAAGCACACTGTAGTCGACACAGTGTCCATCCCGGTGCAAGGAAGATGTACCATGCCATGAATCCACTCTTCAGGTGGGCAGGTTTGTAGAGTGATGTTGCTGATTTTATTTCGTGTTGTCTGAATTGTCAGCAAGTTAAGGCAGAAAGGATTAGACCTGGTGGTCTGTTGCAGAGTTTAGAGGTGCCCCAATGGAATTGGGAGCACATAGCTATGGACTTTGTAACCCATTTGCCTCGTTCTAGCAGACGTTGTGATGCTATTTGGGTTGTGATAGATAGACTTTATACGTCTGTTCGCTTCATTCGCTACAATTTGACGCACTCTTTGAAGAAAATGGTGAAACTGTAAATAGATTTCGTGGTGCGATTGCATGGAGTGCTTGTTTCCATTGTTTCAGATCGAGACCCGAGGTTTACTTCCAAATTTTGGAAGAGTTTGCAAGCAGCTTTGGGTACCAGATTGGCTAAGAGTACTGCCTATCATCCCCAAAAATATGGCCAATCTAAGAGGACTATCCAGACTTTGGAGGATATGTTGCGAGCTGTGGTGATGTATTTCTGTGGTAGCTGGCAAGATTCAATGTCTTTGGTTGAGTTTTCTTACAATAACAGCTACAAGGTGACAATTGGAATGGCACCCTTTGAGGCATTGTATGGCAGGAAATGCAGATCGCCTATTTGTTGGGAAGAAGTGGAGGAGAAGCAGCTGTCTTCCCCAGAATTTGTGCAGCAGATGAGAGATCAAGTAGATCTAATTAGGCAACTCATGAAAGCTGCACAAGATCGCCAAGCCAGTTATGCGAACCGCAGGCGTAGGGCTCTAGAATTTCAGGTTGGCGATAGAGTTTTCTTGAAAGTTTCTTCTTTTAGAAGTATGATGACATTTGCTCTTAGGGGAAAGTTAGCTTCTCGTTATGTTGGACCTTATGATATTGTGGGGAGGATTATTCCTTTGGCTTATCGCTTGTTGTTGCCACCATATATTTCCTCATTACATGACGTGTTTATGTGTCTATGTTGAGGAAGTATGAGCCAGATCCTTCCCATGTGTTACGAACTGACGAGGTGGAGCTGGATTGGACTTTGAGTTATGTTGAGTATCCCTTGCAGATCTTGGACATAAAAGAGAAACAACTTAGGAACAAGACCATTCCTTTGGTTATGGTCCAGTGGAGCAAACATGGTAGAGAAGAAGCTACGTGGGAGTTAGAGGAGAAAATGCAACGTGAATGGCCTCATCTGTTCGAGTAGATCTTGCATTAACTCTAGTAGCTAGTGTGGAGCAAACATGGTAGAGAAGAAGCTACTGGGAGTTAGAGGGAAAATGCAACGTGAATGGCCTCATCTGTTCGAGTAGATCTTGCATTAACTCTAGTAGCTAGTTTGCTCATTGTTTTTTTGTCCAGTTATCTTGAACTCTTGGTTAATAGCCTCTTGTTGCGTATTCGAATGATGCTGATTGTTGTGCGTAGAGTGATTTTCCCAGTATTGGCTGTTTTGTTGATGTTTTGCTCAGTTCTGGAGTTTTTGTTTGATTTCGAGGACGAAATCTTGTTTTGGTGGGGGAGGAATGTGAGACCCAAAATATTATTGGATTAAATGATTTAAGTGATCGGGTTTATTACAGACCATATTTGGCGTGAACAAATCGGGGATGGACCAGCTTTGAGCTGGTATGCTTGGCATAATAAACGGGTGCTTATAAGTAGCTGAAACAGCTCTGGATTGTTGGTTAAGTTCCATGGGAAATGATCAGATTTGAGTGTTGGTCAGCGTGGATGATCGTATTCAGATTTGATGGTGAAATCTGGTTGTCGCGCGTTATTCTGTTTGCGCTAGTGGAATATCATGCGGGGGAAGAGAAACGCCATCGTTTAGGGAGAAAACAGATTTGATTTGCGTAAGTGGTTAGTATTGCGTGGACCGGTCCGGTTCGTGTTTTGGGGTAGACCGGCATGGTCCAGTGGCTTTCAGATTTGATCGGGTTTTGTGAGTCATATCTGAGTGTTCTGGTGTGGAGCGATGCGACGCCGTTTAGCGATTCATATATTGTTAGCGGATGATATGTATTAGTTGGAATAGTGGACTTCGGTTCGACGTTGTTTTGAAGGAATTTCAAATTTGTTTAGCGTAAGGTTCAGATCTGGAGCGATGCTCAGATCTGAGTGGGATTTAGCTTTAAGCCTAGGTTGTCGGTGGTTACTGTTCCTCATATTTGAGCAGATTTAAGTTGTATTTATAGAGGACTTTGAACATTCTTCACCATTGTTTTCCGACACTTAGAAGATATTTCTCTCTCCCCGATAGCATACCTCCTGCTACAGTAGAACCCTTACTGATCACCATAGCTTATTTCTTCCGATTGCCGGTGATAGACAACTCCGATTGAAGCAAGAGAGGTAGAGATGGACTCCTCTTGCAAAGGCGTTTCGTTCTATACCACTTTTGGAGGCTGTGGTTAGCCGGAAGTGGAACGCGAAGATAGCAGCAGTGCGTCGTTGGTTCGCGTTCGACAGATTTGGTTTTCTGTTCAGGTAGTGCTTTCGAGTAAGTGCTAGATCCTATCTTATGGTTCGTTTAGAGCTACCTGTTGTGCTTGAAGGGTAGGAGAGAGATGGTGGAGCTCGTAGCTCCCAGTTTGTGGTTTCTGTGCTACTGTCCCTGAGTCATTGCTTGTATTTGGTTTATCAGGTTTCAGATCTGTGTGCTCGGGACCCCGTTTGTAGTAATTGTAGCTCAGAAGTTGAGGTACGGATGTGAGCTTGTTTTTACAGCTTTAGATTGGGCATGGATATTATGTGTGATGTTGTGTATGCTATCATTTGGTTGCCTCTGTTCTGTGCTGGATGTTTTATATGTTGCATACACGTATTTCACTGTTGAGCTCAGATCTTTTTAGCCTTGTCTTGTTATGCTGATCTGTGTGTACCAGGATGCTTTTAATGAGTCCGAGCGGTAATACCGTCACCCTCATCTCCCTGCTGGGTTGTTTCTAGCCTCTATGAGCTGAGTAGATAGCTACCACGCCTCATGAGCTTGGCAACAACAGGTTGAGTGATCTGTTGTGCATCTGGTACCGTGTGTTGAGACGAGTGGGTAGCTCCCATATACTCACACACCTCGTGACCACTGTCTTTCAGTTGTTCTGTTATCAGTTATAAGCTGTTCTTGAGATCCTTTGGCTCCCTGCTTTCAGTCATAGCTTGTTCTCAAATATAGCATCTGCATATTATCTATTGCTATCTAACTGTTGTTTTTCAGTTGCTCTTCGTACTGGGGTTTGACCCAATGTCCCTCTAGGGCTGGATTTGTTTTGTTTGCCTGTGTGTGTTCAGGTTTCTATGGATTTTCAGTCGGTCGTGGAGATAGGCCAGCTGGTGGTGCCCCGGGAGGAGGAAAGAGTGTCCCAGTTATATATATTGTATAGTTTTATTAGGCAGCAGAGTAGCCTCCGGGGATTACCTCGTGAGGATGTAATGTTTTATTGTTGATTTGTATCGATGTTGAGCCAGAGAGTCATCATGGATCCTTTAGTTGTATGATTGGGAGTCACTCTATGGTTGTATTGCTGTTTGTTGTATTGGGTTTTCAGTTGTTGTAAAACCAGTATTTTGGATACCAATTTTTTTAAATTATGTTTTCTAAGTCAGGCCAAAAGCGAAAAATTTTATCCATGTTTAAATGCTTCCGCGCTTGTTTATTCCGTGTTTTATCTCTGATTGAGCACAGGGCCTGACACACAAAATCCATGCACGTGCTCCCAATTCCATTGAGGCACTTCTAAACTCTGTAGCAATCCACCAGGTCTCATTCTCTCGGCCTTGACCTGTTGACAATTCAAACATCGTGCTACAAATCCAGATATATCATTCCTCATGCCTTCCCACCAGTAGTGTGACTTCAAGGCATGATACATCTTCTTCTCACCCGGATGCACACTATAACGACTTCAATGGGCCTCGTTCAAGATGGTCTCTCTCAGATCGATCAGGTTCGGAACAACTAATCTACCTTGAAATATCAAGCATCCATCAGAAGCAATGGTAAAATCTTCCAACTAACCATTCTGGGCCTTAATC
This sequence comes from Dorcoceras hygrometricum, assembly GCA_001598015.1. NCBI lineage: Eukaryota > Viridiplantae > Streptophyta > Magnoliopsida > Lamiales > Gesneriaceae > Dorcoceras > Dorcoceras hygrometricum. The sequence goes on from KQ988017.1 coordinate 461,030, forward strand.
TTCAACTCATAAACATACGGGTCAGTCATCTGCACTGCTTTAATGTCTGCCACAATCTGTGGTTCAACCTGCAAAGAAGAAACCATAAAGTACTGGTCATCTGGCTGAAAATGCCATCCAGAAGTCCCCAAATGCTCATGGACTTTGGATATACTCAACGTTGTCAACATTTCCAGTTGAGTTTTCCTACTAAAGGCATCTGCCACTAAGTTCATTCGCCCAGGCTGATATTGAATCTCACAGTCAAAATCCATGAACAACTCCATCCAACGACGTTGCCTCATGTTCAGATCTGACTGAGTGAAGATATACTTAAAACTCTTGTGGTCTGTGTACATCACAAATTGCTCACCATACAAATAATGACGCCAAATCTTCAAGGCAAAAACAATAGCAGCCAACTCCAAATCATGAACATGGTATCTCGTCTCATGGGGTTTCAACTGTCGAGACTCATAGGCTATCACTCTCCTGTTCTGCATCAATACACAACACAAACCATTCAGTGAAACATCGGAGCAAACCACAAAACCTCCAGAACCCGAAGGTAAAGCCAACATAGGAGCAGTAGTCAACTTCTCCTTGAGCAATTGGAAACTCGACTCACAATTGTCTGTCCACAGAAATATCCTATCCTTCTGGGTCAACTGCGTCATAGGCTTGGCTATTGAAGAAAAACCCTCAATGAAACGTCTGTAATAGCCAGCCAAACCTAAGAAACTATGAATCTCTGAAACATTCCTAGCTCGCTCCCAGTTAAGAACTGCTTCGACCTTACTAGGATCTATTGAAATACCTTGTGCAGAAATGACATTACCCAAAAAGATCACTCTATCCAACCAACATTCACACTTACTAAACTTCGCATACAGCTGTGAGTCTCTCAGTTTCTGAAACACCAATCTCAAGTGCTCCTTATGCTCTCTGTAGCTCCTCGAATACACCAGGATATCATCTATGAAGACAATCACAAAATGATCGATATACTCACTAAAGACGGGATTCATCAAGTCCACGAAGATAGCAGGGGCATTCGTCAATCCGAACGGCATCACAAGTAACTCATAATGCCCGTATTTAGTCCTGAAAACCGTCTTCGCCACATCAACGTCTCTAATCCGCAACTGATGATAACCAGATCGCAGATCAATCTTGGAGTATGCTGCCAATCCCTGTAGCTGATCGAACAGATCATCAATTCTCGACAAAGGATACTTTTTCCTGATCGTTGTTTTATTCAACTGCCGAAAGTCAACAAACATCCTCATAGATCCATCCTTCTTCTTCACAAAAATAATCGAAGGTCCCCAAGGCGACATACTCGGCCTGATAAATCCCTTCTCCAAAATATTACGCAACTGATCCTTGAGTTCCTTCAACTCAGCTGGCGCCAATCGATATGGAGCTCTCGAGATCGGGGTTGTTCCTGGCACCAACTCAATGCTGAAATAAATCTCTTGTCTCGGAGGGAATCCAGGAATCTAATCCGGAAAAACGTCTGGGATCTCTCGAGCAATAGGGACATCACTAAACTCTATCCGTGATTCTTGGAAAACATCCAAGGCATAAATCATAAACCTGGAATTCTCCAGCTACAACAGACTAAACATCTCCATGGTAGACACTAGTGGTATCTTCGATCGTGAGTCAGCACCGTAAAGATCCCACTTTTCTCTAAATTGAGGTCGAAACCTCATTACACCATGGAAACAATCAACTGTCGCTCTATAAATAGACAACACATCCATACCCAAGATGCAGTCAAAATCTCTAATCTCCAGAGAAATTAGATTCGTCTCCAATACATTTTCATCAAATCTAACAACGCAATCCAACACCACTTCACGGGACAATAACCACACACCAGCAGGAGTAGAAATGGATACAACATCACACAGTGGGGTAACACTCAACTCACACTCATGCACAAACAAATCAGATGTGAAAGAGTGTGATGCTCATGTATCAAACAAAAGTTGTGCATAAAAGTCAGAGATAGTGCAAGTACCTGCAATCACTCCTCCAGGCATATCATCAGCTTGGTCTCTCATCCATGCATTCACCTGAGCTTGCTGCGGTCCCAAAAACTGAGGTCTAGAAGATCCTCCGAACCTAGATGGTTCTCGTGGTTGGAATCCGGATCGTTGGGACTGGACAAAAGGTTGCGGTCTCTACGAAGAACCACCAGCTGAACCTCGCTGTGACGGATTCGAAGGCTGTCCTCCCATCAAAGGACAAACTCTAGCGAAATGTCCAAGCTGCCCACACCTATGACAAGGACCTTGAAGTCCATGGCACTACGAAGTCATATGACGACATCCAGACTGTCCACACGTCACTCCTCCAGAGCCACTACCACCAGAGCTAACGGAACCAGAAGAACTTGAATTCAACCGTCTCTTAAACTGCTTTCCTCGAGGCTTGAACCTCTGGCGATTCCATTGCTGTGATGTCTGAGGAGATGTGAAAGAAGGCATCGCTTCTTGGGCGGGTTGAAAACTACGTCCAGCTATCGGCTGAACCTGATTCTGCGCTTCCAACTGACTCTCCTCAATGTTCACCGCCCTATCCACTGCCTCAGCGTAAGTCGCAGGAGAACCAGCTAACACCATACGGAACAACTCGGGCTTAACCCTCTCAGAAACTTATTCCTCTTCGTCCTCTCCTGGTTAGCAACATGGGGAAAATACGACAGAAGCGAGGAAAACTGTCTAGCATACTCATCCACCATCATGTTCCCTTTCTTCAGATTTTCAAACTCCATCTTACGGTTATTGAAGTAGGACTCAGGGGTATACTCCTGTCGAAAAGATGCACAGAAGCTCTACCAAGAAATCACCATTCCACTCTCTCTCTATACTCGGGAAATACCCTTCCAACAGTGTTGAGCATGATCCCTCAACTGCAAAACTTCCAACTTCAGTCCCAACAGCGTTGAGCATGATCCCTCAACTGCAAAACTGCCAACTTCAGTCTCCTCTCCTGAGAATACTCCATCGTGTGAAACAACTCCTCTATATGCTCCAACCAGGAGATTCGTACTCTGAAATCTAGCCAAAACTAGTTCCATCTCACCAATCTGTCTAGTCACATCTTCCACCTCAACCTCTACCTATCTAGCTCGAAGACGCAAAGGTACACTCTGCTGAGCAACATCCTGATCGCGCTTGTGAGCCCTAGACTCCTCAACAGTCTGCCTATTCACTCTACCTCTACCTCTCCTCGGCAGCATCTAACAAAGCTCAGAGATAATGACCAAAAGCAAATAAATCACAGAGGAAATTAACGAAAAAAACAGAAGTCATAGAGTCAATCACAAACAAAAAGCTCAAACTCTGTGCCTAGACTCAAGTGTGATCGAAAAGAATCGAGCTTATCCCAGTTTAAACTCTGATACCAAAAATGTCAGTCCCGGTGCACTAAATCATAGATTAATTACTCAAGTAATCATAATTTCACGGAAGCTTAAAACATGGGATAAAAATATTCGTTTGGGCCTGAACCAAATCATCTCTTTAAAATACAATCATACTCAAAATAAGGATTTTAGTTCAAAAATCCAAAAAAACATCAACAACAGTAAACAGGTAATACAACAAATACAGATCCACGAATACAACATACACACAGGCCATCCCCTGGTTCGATATATCAATACATAATGTATATAACTGGGACTCAAAATGGGGATCTACCAGCCGACGCTCCACTCGGTCCAGCTGGATTACCTGAAGGTCCTACAAAGGCCAACACAAACCCACGCAGCCCAAAAATGGGAAAATAATATGAGGTCAAACCTCAGTACGAAGAGAAACAAGAAACAACAATCATAGCAATGCATGTAGGCTTCAAAGAATCATCAGTAAGCAAGGCACAACAACTCAGCTGTGCAAGAATCATAATCCTGTGATATTCAGGTACGACTAATCAGCCGCCCATCATAGTTTAGTGGTATTCAGGCACGAAGCTCAGTCGGCCACCAAGATGTAGTGATATTCAGGCACGACAATTTAGTCGGCCAATCACGGTATCAAGGAATCGGGCTCAATATGTATGCGTGAATGAAAGACAACATCAGCTCACAAAATGCATAATAATTAAGCACAATCATCAAACAACCAGTCAATATCAGCACAACTAGATAGTTCAACTAGCACATAACCACAACAACTCCACTATGCAGGAAATATTCTCATGCTGATATTAGAGTTGTTAAAATACGCTGAATTCGTACCTTCCTCTAAGCAGCTAATACCTCGACAGATCACACGGGGCACACAACCAGCTTTTCAAGAACCAGAACAAAGCTCCAACAACCAGCTCAGATCTGCTGCCCTCCTAATGTTGGCATAATTATGGCGGATCCGGATCCCGTTTCCCGGGGGCGCAGCGGAAGTTTAAAAATTGCCCCGAGATACGTTCAATACATCAATACAATTCAATAATCATACATAGGATGTTTATCGAATCATTACCTTGCTGGCGTCTAGGTGCCTGGCTCCGACCAGCTTCACGAGGAAACCGGCACTTCAAACGGTAGGCGGCGGTAGATCGTCAATCAGGTCCACGACAGGAAACAAGATTCCTCCGTCAATCTGCACTAGAATATCTGACGGATTCTGGCACGGACAGAAACTCCTCGTCGCGGTGATCGAAACAAGTCCGATCACGTAGAAGGCGGCAAGGGGCGGCGCAAGGCGGCGGCCGGCGGGCGTGTGGGCGACGGAGGTGGGCGGCCGAATTGTAGAGTTGGAGGCTAGGGTTTAATTGTTGTATATTGTGTGATTAAAGCCCTAAACCAATTTAACTAAATAAATATGGTACATGGGCTTGAACCGGCCCAATGGACTTGGGTCATACCCAGGTCCATATGAACATTCGGTTCATTTAAATTACTGCGGTTTCATCATAAGTCCGATCGACGATCAGATTGGACCGATCGACTCAGTTTCCAAAACTGAAAGTTATGATGTGAAAAACAATTTTTCAGATTACCTAGTCCAAAATGACAGTTTTGCCCCTCAACTTTGGGAAATCGCAATTTCACCCCTGTTGACTTTTAGGAAGTCGCACTCCCTAAAATCCTCCTCCTATGCTCAACACATTGAGCTCAGTTTCCACGCGGGAATCATGAATCCAGTACTTGTGTGACCCT
>KQ988017.1:467592-486961 GCA_001598015.1 Dorcoceras hygrometricum
TGATAGTGCCTGCAAGAACCAGTTGGTCGTGGTTAGCGTACAGTACGGGCCTTTCAACACATATATCCCGATCAGATCAACGACCATTGGTAAATAGAGAGTCGCTAGAGATCCGATAGCTATGCATACATCTTGGAGATCGAATAGTGACATCGTGAGTGTTACTAGACAAACCCATTTACCTAAAACACATCCAGTACTCTGGCCAGAGATTTATAGACTATTATCCCCTCAGATAGCCTAGGATATCCACGCATGAAAGCGAGCGGTGAATCCTCGACAACGAGGCATTGAATCCTACATGCATCGGGACCTCACCCAATCCCGCCACCTAATGACCTCAAGTGAGTCGGCAAACGGGTCAAAGTGAGGCGCCTATCATGTAGAGTCTCAATGACGTTTCGTGTAGTGAGGACTAATCAGTACAACCAAGACCTCGGACTTATCCACTCGACAAATGGTAACCACTTGGAAAGTCCGGTAGTTCGATAGATCACCAGGTCACTATCCATCTGCATGCTCAGAACATCACAATTTTCCCTATCAATGAAACATGGTACTTCACATCGCAGATGCTAGTCCCAAGCTCGGGCGGCCTTATCCTCATTTTGACGGCCAAATCGACTAGGAACGGGTTCAGAATGCACAGTGACTATTAGATGTGTTTAATGATAGCCATCATATCCACTATCACATCTAACATACACTATGGTGCATTCTAGGTCTTTATCCAACACAATTGTTAACATATAACATAATGAAAATAAATAATGCCATAAAGAAATGCGAATGTCATATATAAAGATCGTTATATACAAGAGTCAATAAAAACCCACACGCCACAAGTTGGCTTGTTGGGCATCTACTCTAACAATCTCCCACTTGCCCTATAGCCAACTACTCATCAGACGCAGTCCCATTGTTTCGCGATGTTTTTCAAACAACGGTCCTGGCAAGGGATTTGTAAGTGGATCAGCAATGTTGTTCGCAGAGGCGACTCTCTCAACTGCTATGTCACCTCTAGCCACAATATCCCGGATTATGTGGTATTTTCTCAGTATATGTTTGGATCTTTGGTGAGACCTAGGCTCCTTTGCTTGTGCAACGGCACCCGTTTTGTCGCAGTACACCGGCACTGGACCAACTCCATCAGGAATGACGCCCAAATATTGGACGAAATTACTTATCCAAACCGCCTCCTTAGCAGCAGCTGATTCTGCGATGTACTCAGCCTCAGTGGTTGAATCCGCAATGGTGTCTTGCTTGGAACTCTTCCAAGAGACAGCACCACCATTGAGCATGAATACAAATCCAGAGGTAGACTTCGAATCATCCACGTCACATTGGAAGCTACAATCAGTGTAGCCTTCCAATTTCAGTTCATCACCCCATAGACCATGAACATATTCTTAGTCCTTCGCAAGTACTTAAGAATATCCTTCACAGCCTTCCAATGCAATTGGCCGGGGTTGGCCTGGTAGCGGCTCGTGACACTCATAGCATATGCGACATTCGGTCTAGTTTAGATCATGCCATACATAATACTACCTATTGCCGAGGCATATGGCACACGTGTCATACTCTATATCTCCTCATCAGTTTTCGGACACATAGACTTAGATAGAGTGACCCTGTGGCTCATAGGTAGGTGTCCTCTCTTGGACTCTTCCATAGAGAACCTCTTAAGTATGGTATCGATGTAGGTGGCTTGGGTGAGTCCGAGCATCCGTTTCGATCTATCCCCATAGATCTGTATTCCAAGAATATAGGATGCTTCACCCATGTCCTTTATCGAGAATCTACTAGACAACCATACTTTAGTTGACTGCAGCATTCCTACATCATTCCCAATGAGTAGAATGTCATCAACATAAAGTACAAGGAATGTCACAGCGCTTTTAACTACCTTCTTATACACACATGGCTCCTCGGGATTCTTGATGAAACCAAATTCCTTAATTGTTTCATCGAATCTCAGGTTCCAACTCCTCGATGCTTGTTTGAGACCGTAGATCAATCTCTGAAGTTTGCATACCTTATGCTCACTTCCCACGGATGTGAAACTCTCAGGCTGCGTCATATGGATCTCTTCCATAATGTTTCCATTAAGGAACTTAGTTTTCACATCCATTTGTCATATCTCATAGTCGTACCATGCGGCTATGGCCAGTAAGATTCTAATCGACTTGAACATTGCGACTGGTGAAAAGGATTCATCATAGTCAACACCTTGCCTTTGAGTGTAACCTTTCGCGACCAGTCGTGCCTTGTAGGTCAATACCTTACCATCAGGCCCAAGTTTCCTCTTGTATATCCATTTAAACCCAATAGGAACAATTCCTTCGTGAGGATTAACGAGAGTCCAAACTTGGTTCGCATGCATTGAGTCAATCTCAGACTGCATTGCTTCAAGCCACAAATTAGAATCATCATCAGAAATTGCCTCCTTGAAAGTCCTTGGATCACATCCAACAACTTGATCACCCTGATCATCTTCAAGAAGGAAACCATATCTTTCAGGAGCCCTAGGAACCTTTTCGGATCTCCTAGGTGCGACCATTTCTGGCACTGGCTCTGGAGGTGCGGGAGATTCACTTGGTACTTCAGTTGGTTCTCGAACCTCTTCGAGTTCTACTATTTTGCCCTTTCTATCAAGTAGAAATTCCCTTTCCATAAAGGTGGCATTCCTAGAAACAAACACTTTTGTTTTGTTTGGATAGTAGAAGTAGTATCCAATAGAATTCTTTGGATACCCAATGAAGTAGCATAAGATGGACCTAGTATCCAGCTTATCTCCCACTGTCTGCTTCACGTAAGCAGGACATCCCCAAATCCTCATGTATGAGTATTTGGGTGGTTTGCCCATCCATATCTCATATGGAGTCTTATCCACTGCCTTGGTGTGGACATTGTTCAACAACATTACCGTCGTTTCGAGCGCATAGCCCCAAAACGAGGTAGGAAGCTCAGTGAAGCTCATCATAGACCGAACCATGTCCATCAAGGTTCGATTACGACGCTCCGCTACACATTGAGCTGTGGTGTGCTCGGAGGGGTCCACTGCGAGAGAATCCCATTCTCTTTAAGATAGTCTTTAAATTTAGCACTTAAGTTGTCAGGCCCTGTGCTAATTACTAACAATTAACACATAATAAGCGCATAAATACGGAAGCTTAAAATTAGGGCTTAAAAATTTTTCGAAATACTATAGGCCTGAACTTCAAATCATACGTTCAAAATAGCGATAACAAAAATATGAGTTGACTCAAACTCCAACACAACAAGTATCAATCAAATATAAATCCCCCAATACATGATAACACGGGGCATCCCCCGGTTCAATACATATCATATATAGATTGGGACTCAGGGACGTGGGGATCGACCAGCTGAACTTCCACTCGGCCCAGCTTGATTACCTAATGCTCCTGCAAATGGGTAACACCGACCCAAACAACAAAAGCAAGAAAAGAAGTACGAGGTCAAGCCTCAGTACGAAGAGCTATCAAAGCAGATAAACATGCAACATGCTATAATTCAATGATATGAATGCATGAGGGCTATCAAGGAATCGGATAGCTAGACCAGTCTATCAACTGGCAACTCAATTCAAGCCTCTATACCACACACAGCCAATCAGCCGGTGAAATCATCGGTCCGTGATCATCGGGGCCCGTCAGCCCATCACAGCTCGGTGGTAGACACTCGAATCCGGTACTATAAATACCTCTTCAATCCTCACCTGCTGATACACTAAGATCCATCGAAGTATTCAGCAGAAGTCTATCAGCAGCAATCTTCTCTTTTCTTTTCGTAAAATTCAGCAGCAACAACTAAACAACAATCGCACGAAAACCTTCAAAACGACACCGTAGCAAACACCAGCTGCCAACAGCTCTCGCAAGCCAAAACAACCAAGAGCTGGTAGCAGCTCTTTCTAAAACAATCCATCTGCTGGTCGCGAGAAATCATTCAAAACGAAGAAGCATTCACTAATCCAAACGACGTCACTTTGCTGACGCAAACATTGCTACCAACAGCTGATCTCTCCAACGAAAGGCTCAAAACGCAGCGTTTCAACTAATTCAAACGACGCCGCTTCTCAACATTCGTATTTGCGCGCCTGCTGATCAGCAGTAACCAACGCAACGCAACTAATACCAGCAGCAAGTAATACGTCACACCTACGTCATCATATCTATCGACAGCTCTCGCGACTAATTCTCAAACCATCTGCTGATCGCTCCACACAAGCGCAACTGCTGAAATCAATAGTCAACACTCCAAAATGTTGACTAACACGTGTCACTTCCTCGCTCAATCTCACGCTACGCGCAACGTCTGCCAGGAGCAACTTCAAACTTCAAAACCAAAACCAGCAGCTCTCCTTGCGTCACGCTGACGTCATCTATGCTGATTCAAAATTCACCAGCACGAGCTACAGTAACTTGCTGCTGCCAGTTTTCTCCAAAATTAACGCGACGCTCACAAATTCAGCAGGAACCTCAAAAACACGTGATTAATCCCAAATCAATTCAATTAATCACTAAACTAAATTCTCAATCCTCACATTCTCCCAAACTTAAGAGATTTCGTCCTCGAAATCAAAGGCAACTACAGGGAAGAAACAATCGAACATTCAAACTAGCACCAAAATTCGAAGCAAAATCAAAGATTTACCTGGAAATTTTGCAAGCTCAGTGCTCAAACAGATGAGGCCAATCCTGTCTCATCTTTTCCTCAACTTCCCAGGTTGCTTCTTCTCGGACATGCTTGCTCCATTGGACCATCACCAACGGAATTATCTTGTTCCTCAGCTGTTTCTCCTTCCTATCCAAGATCTGCACCGGATATTCAACATAACTCAAGGCAGAATCCATCGCCAATCTCGAACCCATTGCTGCTTGCAGACTCTTCCAAAAGCGAGAAGTAAACCTTGGATCTCTGTCAGACACTATCGAAACCGGAACTCCATGCAATCTAACCACATGGTCGATGTACAACTTCGCCATCTCTTTCGTCGAACACTTCACATCATAGGGAATGAAATGGGCTGATTTCGAAAGTCTATCAATCACAACCCAAATCGCATCACATCCCCTACTCGATCGAGGTAGATGAGTCACGAAATCCATGGCGATGTGCTCCCAATTCCATTGGGGCACCTCCAAACTCTGCAACAACCCACCAGGTCTCATCCTCTCAGCCTTGACCTGCTGGCAATTCAGACATCTAGCGACAAAAGCAGAGATGTCGCTCTTCATACCTGTCCACCAGTAGTGAGACTTCAAGGCATGGTACATCTTTCGCTCGCCTGGATGCACACTGTACCGGCTACAATGTGCTTCATTCATGAGGGTCTCCTTTAAATCAATCAGGTTCGGAACTACCAATCTCCCTCTGAATCTCAAACATCCATCCGAAGCAACAGAGAAATCATCAGACTGACCTGACTGCGCCTTAATCCTCAGCTCATGGATATAGGGGTCGGTTCTCTGCGCCTCCCTGATGTTCATCACAATCTGCGGTTCCACCTAAAGAGACAAAACGATGAAATACTGATCCATGCTGGAATCGCCAACCAGAAGTACTCAACTCCTCATGAACTTTAGAAATACTCAAGGATGCTAGCATATCAGGCTGGGTCTTTCTGCTCAAAGCGTCGGCTACTAAGTTCGCTCGCCCAGGCTGATACTGAATCTCACAGTCAAAGTCCTTAAGCAATTCCATCCAGCGTCGCTGCCTCATATTCAAATCCGACTGCGTGAAGATATACTTCAAGATCTTGGGGTCGGTGTACACCACAAATTCTTCACCATAGAGATAATGCCGCCAAATCTTCAAGGCAAACACTATCGCAGCCAACTCCAAATCATGAGCACCAAAATTCGAAGCAAAATCAAAGATTTACCTGGAAATTTTGCAAGCTCAGTGCTCAAACAGATGAGGCCAATCCTGTCTCATCTTTTCCTCAACTTCCCAGGTTGCTTCTTCTCGGCCATGCTTGCTCCATTGGACCATCACCAACGGAATTATCTTGTTCCTCAGTTGCTTCTCCTTCCTATCCAAAATCTGCACCGGATATTCAACATAACTCAAGGCAGAATCCAGCTCAACTTCGTCAGTTCTCAAAACGTGGGACGGATCCGGCTCATATTTTCTCAACATTGACACATGAAACACGTCATGCATCGCGGCTAACTCCTCGGGCAGCCTCAGTCTATAAGCCAACTGTCCAATCCGCTAGATAATCTCAAAAGGACCAACGAATCTGGGATCCAATTTGCCTTTAAATCGAAATCTCATCACGCTCTTGAAAGGAGAAATCTTGAGAAACACACGATCGCCCACCTCAAACTCTAACGGTCGACGTATTTTGTTCGCATAACTCAAGAAACGGTCTTGGGCAGCCTTCATTCTACTCCGGATCAAATCAATTTGGTCTTTCATGTGCTGAACAAACTCCGGTGTAGAAAGCTGTCTCTCGCCAACTTCTTCCCAACAAATCGGGGATCTGCACTTTCGACCATACAAAGATTCAAACGGAGCCATTTAAATAGTGACTTGGTAGCTGTTGTTATATGAAAACTCCACCAAGGAAATCGAATCCTGCCAGCCACCGCTGAAATCCATCACTACCGCTCGCAGCATATCCTCTAAAGTCTGGATAGTCCGCTCAGACTGTCCGTCTGTCTGTGGGTGATAGGCTGTGCTCATCTCCAATCTCGAACCCATAGCTGCTTGCAGACTCTTCCAAAAGCGAGAAGTGAACCTCGGATCTCTGTCAGACACTATCAAAACCGGAACCCCATGCAATCTAACCACATGGTCGATGTACAATTTCACCATATTTTTCATCGAACATCTCACATCATAGGGAATGAAATGGGCTGACTTCGAAAGTCTATCAATCACAACCCAAATTGCATCGCATCCCCTACTCGATCGAGGTAGATGGGTCACAAAATCCATGGCGATGTGCTCCCAATTCCATTGGGGCACTTCCAAGCTCTGCAGCAAACCACCAGGTCTCATCCTCTCAGCCTTGACCTGCTGGCAATTCAGACATCTAGTAACAAAAGCATCCTTAAGCAATTCCATCCAGCTTCGCTGCCTCATGTTCAAATCTGACTGCGTGAAGATATATTTCAGGCTCTTGTGGTCGGTGTACACCACAAATTCTTCACCATAGAGATAATGCCGCCAAATCTTCAAGGCAAACACTATCGCAGCCAACTCTAAATCATGAACCGGGTACCTCGTCTCGTGGGGCTTCAGTTGTCGAGACGCATACGCAATCACGTACCCGTTCTGCATCAAATCCTCCGGAGCCAGACGGTAGGGCCAAAACAGGAGCAGTAGTCAACTTCTCCTTCAGCGTCTGGAAACTGTACTCGCACTCATCAGTCCATACAAATCTCTTATCTTTCTGAGTCAACTGCGTCATAGGCCTGGCTATCGAAGAAAACCTCTCAATGAAACGCCTATAGTAGCCGACCAACCCCAAGAAACTACGGATATCTGAAACGTTCCGAGGTCTCTCCCAGTTAAGCACTGCTTCGACCTTGCTCGGGTCTACCGAAATTCCTTGAGCCGAAATCACGTGACCCAAAACGATAATCCTGTCGAGCCAAAACTCACACTTGCTGAACTTGGCATAGAGCTGCGAGTCTCTCAATCTCTGCAATACAAGTCTCAAATGCTCCTTGTGCTTTCTCTTGCTCCTCGAGTACACCAAGATGTCATCTATGAAGACAATTACGAACCGATCGATATACTCGCTGAAGACGCGATTCATGAAATACATAAAGACAGCAGGGGCATTCGTCAATCCAAAAGGCATTACAAGAAACTCAAAATGCCCATATCGAGTCCGGAAGGCTGTCTTTGCTACATCAGCGTCTCTAATTCGCAACTGGTGATAACCAGAGCGCAAGTCAATCTTCGAGTAAACAACCGATCCCTGCAGCTGATCGAACAAGTCATCAATCCTCGACAGAGATACTTGTTCTTCACCGTGGCCTTATTAAACTGTCTGAAGTCCACGCACATCCTCATAGTGCCATCTTTATTTTTCACAAACAGAATCGGAGCTCCCCAAGGCGACATACTCGGTCTAATGAAGCCTTTCTCTAAGAGATCGCTCAACTGTTCCTTCAGCTCTTTCAATTCTGCGGGCGCCAACCGGTAAAGAGCTCTAGAAATCGGAGCGGTACCAGGCACCAACTCTATACTGAAGTCGATCTCACGACGAGGAGGGAATCCAGGAATCTCATCTGGAAACACGTCGGGAAACTCTCGAACAATAGGGATGTCACTTAACTCTAATCGCTGCTCCAGGGAACTATCAAGTGCATAAATCATGAATCCTGCATTACCTAGCGATAGCAGGCTAAACATCTCCATAGCGGACACTAGGGGAATCTTCGACCTCGAATCTGTGCCGTAGAAATCCCACCTCTCACCCGTATCAGGGCGAAATCTCACCACACCATGGAAGCAATCAACGGTAGCCTTATAGCTAGATAACACATCCATTCCCAAAATACAGTCGAAATCTCTAATCCCCAACACAATCAAATTGGTCACCAAAACATGCTCCTCAAACCTAATCAGGCAATCTAATACTACCTCTCGGGACCACAAGTTCACACCAGCAGGAGTAGACACGGAAACAACATCACACAGTGGGGAAGAACTCAACCCACGACGAGGCTGAAAACCAGATTGCTGGGACTGAGCAAAAGTCTGCTGTCTCTGAGAAGAACCACTAGCGAAACCCTGCTGCGACTGACCAGTAGACCGTCCTCCAATCGAAGGACACGCTCTAGCGAAGTGTCCCGGCTGACCACAAAGATGGTAGAGTCCTCGGACTCCTCGACACTGCGAAGTCTCATGCCTCCCTCCGCACTGACTACAAAATCCGCCTCCTGAACCGCTACCAGAACCACTGCCAGAACCAGAGCTCACGGAGCCAGAAGAACTCGAATGGCCCTTCTTCTTGAATTGCTTCCCTCTAGGTCTGAACTGCTGGCGACTCGACTGCTGTGACCCCTGCGGAGACTGATACGACTGCGACACCGCCTGAGCCGGCTGAGAAGCACGCGCGGTCGTCTGATGCACTGGAGCCTCAGGATCCATCAAACTCTCCTTGATATCTACTGCATTGTTCACAGCGTCCATAAAAGTCGCCGGGGACCCACACAGCACCATCCGATACAGGTCAGGTCTCAAGCCCTTCAAAAACTTGTTCTTCTTTGTCCGCTCTTGGTTCGCCACAGCTGGCATGTACACTAGAAGCGCAGAAAACCGCCTCGCATACTCGGCCACACGCAAATCACCTTGCTTCAGGTTATCAAACTCACGTTCCCGACTAGCGAAGTAGGACTCTGGGGTGTATTCGCGTCGAAAGGCCTCGCAGAAAACATCCCAAGTGAGCATCGTCCCACAATCTCGAAGCATCCTCGAAGTACTCCTCCACCAGCGCAGAGCATCATCTCGCAGCTGCAGCACTGCCAACTTCAGTCTCTTTTCTGGAGCATACTCCAGGGTATCAAATAGCTCCTCCATCTGGACAAGCCACGCCTCAGCCCTTGCGCCACCCTCAGTACCGGCCAACGTAGGTGGGTTCGTCCTCTGAAATCGGGCTAAGACTAACTCCATTCCACCTATCTGCCTAGTGACGTCCTCTACCTGAGCGTCATCATCACTACCTGCTCTAGACTCCTCCTCAGAACGTCTAGTCCTCCTACCTCCTCCACGTCTCGGCGGCATCTAATCAAGCCTAGAGGTAAGATCTCACAGCAGATATAATAACAAGGCAGATAACAGATCACATAAGTCACAAAGCAATCAAAATCAAATCAAAACTCTGTGCCTAGACTCGTGTGTGATCAAAAGAAATCGAGCTTATCCCAGTTTAAGCTCTGATACCAAAAATGTCAGGCCCCGTGCTAATTACTAACAATTAACACATAATAAGCGCATAATCACGGAAGCTTAAAAATCAGGGCTTAAAAATTTTTCGAAAGAAATGGGCCTGAACTTCAAATCATTCATTCAAAATATTCGATATTCAAAATAAAAGTTTACTCAACTCGATACAGCAAGCAACCACATAAATCAATTCAAAATACAGATCCCCCAAATACAATAAAACACGGGGCATCCCCCGGTTCAATACATATCATAAGTAAACTGGGACTCAGGGATGCGGGGATCGACCAACTGAACTTCCACTCGGTCCAGCTTGGTTACCTGAAACTCCTGCAAATGGGTAACACAGACCCAAACAACAAAAGCAGGAAAAGAAAATACGAGGTCAAGCCTCAGTACGAAGAGCTATCAAAGCAGAAAACATACAACAAGCTATAATCAATGCTATGAATGCATGAGGGCTATCAAAAAGTCGGATAGCTAGCCCAGTCTATCAACTGGCAACACAAATCAAGCCTCTATACCACACACAGCCAATCAGCCGGTGGAAATCATCGGTCCGTGATCATCGGGGCCCGTCAGCCCATCACAGCTCGGTGGTAGACACTCGAATCCGGTAGTCACCACTCCGACGATAGCGTTGGACTTTTCGGACACGACTCAACAGCCGGCCAGTCACAACGTGGCACCCAATCAGGTAATCAAATCAATCTGTCAAAGGCTCAAGATGTATGCGTGAATGCCATTCAATATCTACAATACGTGAAACAAAACAAAATTCATTCAATTAAATCATCTAAAATCACGTAAGCCACATAACAGCAAATCACAACAGTGAACAGATAGACATGTTCACGCTCAACTGCTAAGGGGCTGCTCAATCGTACCTTTCCTCCTTCGAATTACCTAACGACTTCCTCCTGGCTCAAATCACGCGGCAGGACACTTCCTAGAAGTTGAAATCTGTTACAACATAGCTAATAACTTAGCTCAATTCAGCTACACAACACGCTAATCCTACGGCCAGAAACATACTTCAATCTTACACTTCTACGCAGGCATTAACTACTGAAAACCGAGCTCAAACTACAAGAATTGCTCACCCAAAAGCTCACGCTAGCAGAAGAACGCAAGCACAGACTGCTCTCAAAAGCATCGAACTCCAGCAGCTTCGCGCTTCCACTTCCAGCGCAATTCAATCGTCTCAAAAGGGTAGAAAACGAAAGAGCTAAGCAAGGGGAATTCAGCGCCACAAAGATCTCCAAAAACAAAGGCTGGATGCGATGGAAATCTAGGGAAGAAAGGTCTCGGTAAACAGTAGCTCGACGAGGGTTTGGAGAAGAAGATAAGAAATGGCTGGCTCAAAATAATTCTAAGTGTCGATCAACACTACTATAAATACCTCTTCAATCCTCGCCTGCTGATACACTAAGATCCATCGAAGTATTCAGCAGAAGTCTATCAGCAGCAATCTTCTCTTTTCTTTTCGTAAAATTCAGCAGCAACAACTAAACAACAATCGCACGAAAACCTTCAAAACGACACCGTAGAAAACACCAGCTGCCAACAGCTCTCGCAAGCCAAAACAACCAAGAGCTGGTAGCAGCTCTCTCTAAAACAATCCATCTGTTGGTCGCGAGAAATCATTCAAAACGACGACGCATTCACTAATCCAAACGACGTCACTTTGCTGACGCAAACATTGCTACCAACAGCTGATCTCTCCAACGAAAGGCTCAAAACGCAGCGTTTCAACTAATTCAAACGACACCGCTTATCAACATTCGTATTTGCGCGCCTGCTGATCAGCAGTAACCAACGCAACGCAACTACTACCAGCAGCAAGTAATACGTCACACCTACGTCATCATATCTATCGACACCTCTCGCGACTAATTCTCAAACCATCTGCTGATCGCTCCACACAAGCGCAACTGCTGAAATCAATAGTCAACACTCCAAAATGTTGACTAACACGTGTCACTTCCTCGCTCAATCTCACGCTACGCGCAACGTCTGCCAGCAGCAACTTCAAACTTCAAAACCAAAACCAGCAGCTCTCCTTGCGTCACGCTGACGTCATCTATGCTGATTCAAAATTCACCAGCACGAGCTACAGTAACTTGCTGCTGCCAGTTTTCTCCAAAATTAACGCGACGCTCACAAATTCAGCAGGAACCTCAAAAACACGTGATTAATCCCAAATCAATTCAATTAATCACTAAACTAAATTCTCAATCCTCACATAAGTATTCACCACCTCGATCGGATCGAAGTGCTTTAATACTTTTGCCTAATTGATTTTCTACTTCAGTCTTGAATTCTTTGAACCTTTCAAAAGATTCAGACTTGTGATTCATTAAGTACAAGTACCCATACCTAGAGCAATCATCGGTAAAGGTGATGAAGTATGTGTGACCGTACTTAGTACCAATGCTAAGTGGACCACACACATTAGTATGGATCAAATCCAATAGGCCTTGAGCACGTTCAGGATTGCCCTTGAAGCAGTCTTGAATTCTTTGAACCTTTCAAAAGATTCAGACTTGTGATTCATTAAGTACAAGTACCCATACCTAGAGCAATCATCGGTAAAGGTGATGAAGTATGTGTGACCGTACTTAGTACCAATGCTAAGTGGACCACACACATTAGTATGGATCAAATCCAATAGGCCTTGAGCACGTTCAGGATTGCCCTTGAAGGGTTGATTAGTCATCTTTCCCTTGAGACAAGATTCACAAGTCGGTAGGGAGTTAATGTCTGACAAATCAAACATGTCACTCCTAACTAACTTGTTCATCCTACTTAGGGAAATATGACCTAGCCTAGCGTGCCAAAGTTGTGCTGGGTTCAAGTTATCGCTTTTCCTTTTAATTGTTGTTGTATGTGTTTCGACATCGCGAGTTGGAACTTGTTTCAATTTTAAGGTGTACAAATCATTTTCACGTTCCCCAATTCTAATTAAACATTCATTCTTGTATATATTTCAAATCGAATGAGCAAAAACACAAGAATATCCATCACTATCAAGTATATAAACAGAAATGATGTTCTTAATTAATTCGGGAACAAATAAAACGTTTCTCAATAACAACTTAAAATCTGAAGACAGAAATAAATAAACATCTCCTATAGCTACTGCAGCAACTCTTGCTCCACTGTCCAGCCTCAAGTGGGTCTCACCCTCTCTAAGACGTCGGCTTCTTGTCATCACCTGCAAATCATTGCAGATATGAGATCCACATCCGGTATCAAGTACCCAAGAAGTCGAATTAAGAGACATATTTATTTCGATATAGAACATACCTTTTGCAGTTCGCAACTGCTCGAGGTACTCTGTGACGCCCAACCCCATGGGAGTCACGGGATCGAAGAAAATGGAATAAAGAGGAAATAGAAGGGCTGAATTATAATTAGAAAAAGCTGTATTGCCTTGTTCAAAATAAAAATCAAAATACAACCGTCGGCGCCAATAGAAGAAAACTAGATTTCATTAAAGTTTCGAAGTACAAAAGTTGCGAAATCGTGATATTACAACTAACGAACTCTATATGAATTCATCTTTGTTGTAACGGATCTTAATACAGACTTAACTAAGATCAAAGACAACAAAAACAACAAGTACAAAATAGATATCGCGGAAACGCAGGCCTTCGATAAACACTAACACGCCGCCACTGGTTCAAACTCCACCTCCCGTCTGCTCCGGCGTGGACTCACCTGCACCACGAAAGCTAGTGAGCCTAGGACAAGAAATACGCTAACTTTAAAACCAGTCGCAGTGAACAGTGCACTGCTGGATTCTAACAAAGAAGGGTACCTGCTGGTTTCTAACGGAGAAGGGTACCTGCTGGTTTCTAACAAAGAAAGGTACCTGCTGGTTTCTCACAAAGAAAGGGTACCTGCTGGTTTCTCACGAAGAAGGGTACCTGCTAGTTTCTAACAAAGAAGGGTACCTGCTGGTTTCTCACAAACAAAGGTACCTGCTGGTTTCTCGCAAAGAAGGGTACCTGCTGGTTTCTCACAAAGAAGGCACCTGCTGGTTTCTGACGGAGAAGGGTACCTGCTGGTTTCTAACGGAGAAGGTTACCTGCTGGTTTCTCGCAAAGAAGGGTACCTGCTGTTTCTCACAAAGAAAGGTACCTTCTTGTTTCTCACAAAGAAAGCACCTGCTGGTTTCTCGCAAAGAAGGGTACCTGCTGGTTTCTCGCAAAGAAGGGTACCTGCTGGTTTCTCACAAAGAAAGCACCTACTGGTTTTTGACTATCCTCATAATATCAAAACAACAATTATGCTACCAGCCGTCGCCTATTAAACCAGACTTTATTCCGATTTAATCTAGCAACTACCGATTACAAAATCATCAAGTTCTGATATTACCTTCTACCAAAAGAACAAGAAGAACTTGGAAATTATGAGGAAACAAGACTGGAAACGCTCAATGTTTTAAATAACATCAACATCTACATCGTTCACTTCGTAAAACTCATTTGCATTTGAAAACCAGAAATCCATCGTGAACCCGTACATCAAACATACATATCAATACCAGCAGAACATGAACAAAGGCTGATATTAAACATATTTTGGCAATAATCTCAAAATGAAACAAGAACGATACATATTCTTTCATGGCGTAGCAAGAATCAGATTTACTTGCCTCAAGGAGAAGGAAAATCACAAGACACAGCAGGCCACTAACAGAGAGTCTTCCCCAGGGCAGCAATGTGTTATCTATTTTCTTTGGTGCAAAATGAACATTTTCTAGCAAATAATTGAACTTATAGTTCACAAGGACAGTGTCATGGGAGTCTGATTTGTTACAGGGAAAAACACTTGAGTAGGCATGGTGTCCCACGCCTAAATCTCAAAAATTTACTTAAAATCCCCTGTTACTATTTTGATTTTCAAAAGTACTACATAAATGGAGAATTTAACCATCCTCTCATACCAGCCATGACATTTTGTAAAGTTTAAAATTGCTTGGCCGCGCTTGGTTGACAACTGATCGGACCTCTGCACCTTATGAACTCTAGAAATGAGAAATCAGCCCTTCAAACAAATAGCAAAGGCTGAAATCTTGAAATCAGAATTAGGTTCTCAAATCACAGGGATTAGAATTAGTGGTCCTATGGATTTTGGGGCGTTACAACTCTACCTACCTAATAAAAATTTCGTCCTCGAAATTTACTTACCGAACAAGTCTGGGTAACGACTAAGCATATCATCTTCTGTTTCCCACGTATCTTCTCGTTCGGTTTGATTTGTCCACTAAACTTTAACCATTGGAATGTTCCTATTCCTCAGCTTCCTAATTTCCCTAAGAAGGATCTTCTCAGGTCTCTCCTCGTAGCTCAAATCTGGCGCTAAATGAATCGGTTCAACACTTATAATATGAAACGGGTGGGGAACATACTTCTTTAAAGCTGATACATGGAACACATTATGCACTGAGGATAGATGGGGCGGCAGTGCTAACCGGTAGGCCAATGTTCCTATTTTGTCTAGAATTTCGTAGGGGCCTATGAATCTGGGACTCAGTTTCCCTTTCTTCCCAAAACGCATTACTCCCTTCATTGGAGCCACCTTCAAAAATACGTGATCACCAACGTCAAAGCTTAACCCTTTGCGTCTATTGTCTGCATAACACTTTTGCCGGCTTTGAGCAGTTTTCATCCTCTCTTTAATTTTTCTAACAACACTCACCGTCTGCTCTACCAAGTCTGGTCCCAAACCATCTCGCTCTCCTATCTCATCCCAATGAAGAGGCGTTCGACATTTGCATCCATAAAGAGCTTCATACGGTGCCATCTGGATGGAGGCTTGAAAGCTGTTATTGTAACGCCCCAAAATCCTTAGGACCATGTTTATGCATTTCATAAATCATATGGGCCACTTTGGCAATTTTTAATTATCATGTATCTGCTGAATTGTTTATTTCAGCAGGAAAGATTGCGCTACAGCTTAATTCAGCAGGTAACTCCAAGCAGCAATGCACGAGTTGATTTATAAATCGATTTGAAAATGTTTTAAGGAGGTAAAATGATTTCTTTTGAAAAGGGTTTGGTGTTTTATAAATTAAAATACTATGAAGGGAATTTTACTAACTTTTAGGAGTGTGTCATGCTTGATTTACAAGTAGCTTGCCACTAATCCCTTCCATATAAATACTTGTTTCTAAAGAAAGACTTTCATCATTTGCAAAGAAAAGTTTAAAGTGTTCTTCAAAGGAATTTAAGAAAGGATCGTGCGTTGCTCAAGAGGAGGATTCCTGCAGGAAATTTGCTGTTGTTGCAAAGCTTAGTCATTTTGATCAAAGTGCAACACGGACCAAATAGAACTTATATGCCATGATCAACTGAAAATGGAATTGAAAGAAATGAGAAACTGGGCCATCTTCCCCTGTTTCTGCCATTGAAATGTTTATTGAACTGTTTACGAAAAGAACAGTGTTTATGGAAGTTCCTTAACATATGCATTGTATAGATGTCTGCCTGCTTTTATTGAAATTGTTACTACTCAGATTTTACTTGCTGAGCCTTTAGGCTCACTAGCTTTTAAAATGGTGCAGGTACGACAGCTGAAGGAGGAACAGCAGGTGGAACTTGAATCAGCAGATGGGTGGCGTTGTGTTTATATCCAACCTATGCTTTCCGTGTCATAGTTATATTGTTTTGATTAGGATATGCTGTATTAATCCAGTAGCAATGGTTGTATATTTATCTCAAATAACAGCTGTTGAAATCCGCAATTGCAAAGTTATATGAAATACCCTGTTTCCGCAAAAGTTTTTAGCAGTAGTGCGCGCGTATTTAAGTGTCTGCTGAATTTAGAATTTGTTCTTGAGTTTCGTTTTCTTGGAGTTATAAGAGATGCAGCTTATAACAAATTATCTTTTAGCCCTTCTTTTATTCGAAAGTTTTGTTTATCCCATTTCTCGTGGCCCCGTTGGGTTTGGGTGCCACACTTGGGGTCATAAAGCCTCGGGATTGGGTGAGACCCCGATGCATGTAGGATTCGATGCATCGTTGTCGAGGATTCACCGCTCGCAGACATGCGTGGATATCCTATGCTATCTGAGGGGATAATAGTGTATAAATCTCTTGCCAGAGTACTAGAATTATTTTAGGTAAATGTGTTTACTTAGTTACACTCGCGATGTCACTATTCGATCTCCAAGATGTATGCATAGCTATCGGATCTATAGCGATTCTCGATTTACCAATGGTCGTTGATCTGATCGGGATATATGAATTGAAAGGACCGTATTGTACGCTAACCACGACCAACTGGTTCTTGCAGGCACTATCAGTAGGGGTGAGCAAAAAATCGGTTAAACCGAAATAACCGACAAAATAGAACCGAATAATTACATCGGTTCGGTTATTTCGGTTACTCGGTTTTTATTTTTAGAATTATCGGTTAAATCGGTTCGGTTACGGTTTTTATTTTTCCAAAAATCGGTTAAATCGGTTAACCGAATTAACCGATTTTATGTATTAAATATTATTTATATAAATTAATATATTATAATATTTATTAATTTTAATAGTAAATAAATCCTAAATCCCTAACCGTTCTTGCTAAATTCGTGTACATTCTAACTGTGCTTTCCTAATTTTAATAGTAAATAAATCAATAAATCCCTAACTGTACTTGCCTAATTTTAATAGTAAATAAATCCTAAATCCTAATTTTATTAGTATCTTTGCTTGCTAAATTCGTGTACATTCTTGCTCTCCATTGGATCCAGCAAGGCATATATTAAGGCACATATGTTCATTGAATTTACATGAAAGTGGTATGCACTTGCCACTCTAAACTCAATAAATAATTGGAGCTGTACATTTTTATACGTGAGGGTCAATAGATGCTGTGCAATTTTTTGAGACCTGCATTTCAGCATTTGGATTTTCACTTGGCTGGGCAGAACAAGATATTTTTTGAGACCTACATTTCAGCAATTTTTTGAGACCTGCATTTCAGCATTTGGATTTTTCACTTGGCTGGTCAATAGAGTTGTATCATTTGTAGTTAGCTTTGAATGATAGTACTTGGCTGGGCAGAACAAGAGATGCAGACTGTCCTTAAAAATTTTTTCCAAAATATATCGGTTATTTCGGTTACCGACCGAAATAACCGATTTTTTTCGGTTTCGGTTATTATCGGTTTTCGTAAAAAATCGGTCGGTTCGGTTATTTTAAAAAAGATCGGTTATGGTCGGTTAAAAAAAATGAATTCCCTGAAGTTTTCCCAGAAGATATTCAAGGATTGCCACCAGACAGGGAATTGGAATTTTCCATTGATTTAACCCCAGGAGCTGCTCCAGTATCTAGACCACCATATCGATTAGCTCCAACAGAGATGAAAGAATTGAAAGAACAGATACAAGACCTGTTGGAGAAAGGATTTATTCGGCCCAGTACTTCGCCATGGGGAGCCCCTGTTTTGTTTGTTAGGAAGAAGGATGGGAGTATGAGGTTATGTATAGATTATCGTGAGTTAAATAAGCTGACAATTAAGAATAAGTATCCATTACCTAGGATAGAAGATCTTTTTGACCAATTGAGAGGGTCAGTAGTGTTTTCTAAGATCGACTTGAGGTCTGGATATCACCAATTGAAGATTAAGGCAGCTGATGTTTACAAGACGGCTTTTAGAACTAGGTATGGCCATTACGAATTTTTGGTTATGCCTTTTGGACTTACAAATGCTCCCTCCGCTTTTATGGATTTAATGAATAGAGTCTTTCAACCATACTTGGATCAGTTTGTAGTAGTTTTCATTGATGATATCTTAGTCTATTCTAAGACTCAGCAGGAGCATGTTCAGCACTTGAGAATTGTGCTCCAGATTTTGAAAGACAAGCGGTTGTTTGCTAAATTTAGCAAATGTGATTTTTGGATGGAGAAAGTATCATTTTTAGGCCATATAATCTCTAAGGAAGGAATAGAGGTCGACCCTGCTAAAGTGGAAGCAGTTCGAGACTGGCCAGCACCAAAGAATGTTACAGAGATAAGGAGTTTCTTGGGTTTAGCTGGATATTATCGGCGATTTATCCAAGGATTTTCCAAGATTGCTGTTCCGCTAACTACGCTTACTAGGAAACAAGTGAAGTATAATTGGACAGAAAAGTGCCAAACCAGCTTTGACAAATTGAAACAAGCGCTGATTGAAGCACCTGTGCTGACTGAATTACGAGCCAATCCAATTAGCTCCAGATTTAAGCTATGAAGAGAAACCAGAAAGAATTCTCCTCCGAGAAATTAGAAGATTAAGAAACCGTAGTATTCCTATGGTTAAGATAAAATGGTCCAACCAGACGGAGCGAGAAGCAACATGGGAAACAGAAGCTGATATGCTAAGTCTTTACCCGTATCTATTTGGTACGTAAATTTCGAGGACGAAATTTTAATAAGGAGGGTAGAGT
>KQ988032.1:1949-13802 GCA_001598015.1 Dorcoceras hygrometricum
AACCAGCTGCTGATCGCACGTCAAAACGGTGTCGCATTGATCCCTCGACTGGATAACCAGCAGATACCAAAATCTCTCGACTGATTTCAAATCTCTCGTCTGATTGCTAAACGACGACGTATCAAGGCTCATAGTCATAAGTTAAAACGCTGTCGTATATTCTCTCAGCTGGAACTAATTTCCCCTCGACTGGTATTGCGTTAGATATCAAAACGACGACGTCTTACCTACGTCATCATCAACCAGCAGATACAACAATAACCAGCAGATACACATCAATGACCAGCAGGTACATAAACCAGCAGATGCGTAAGAAACTCTTGCTGCTGATTTCTCGTGAGTAACAGTAACTAACACGTGGCGCTTTCTCATTGCCCCTTCTATTCGCGCGTCTGTTACTAGCTGACATCACACTAATGCTTCAACTGAATTTCCAAATTCCACCAGTCGTGAACTACAGTATCCTGCTGCTGATTTTATCAAATCGCTTCGTCTGGTTACTGCGTCTGGTTCTCATACTTCGTGATTTAATCAATACACAGTTCTTGAGTCATCCAACACTTCCAGAAGAAATCCGAGCTCATAATTAAGCTTCATCAAATTCCTGAATGTCGAAATTACTCCACTAATCCACTGCTTAATGATTCTGGGCATTACACGTCGGATCCCCCGGGACAGGCCCGAAAAAACCCTAGGTTGCAAAACAGCCGCCACGTAGCTGCCCCATTGCCGCCGCAAGGGCTGAGCACCAGCCGTCGCACGCGTTCGGCGGGCGTGCAGCACACGTCCGCACAGGTGTGTGTGACGCTCTCGCAACGATGTGAACACCGTGTGCGGGATGCTCCCGCAACTGTGGTGCGTACCGTGCATGCCGGACGTGCGGGACGATTCCGCAACGTCCACCCGTGAAATGCGGGACAGTCCCGCAACGTCCGGCCAGGAAATGCGGGACGGTTCCGCCACGTCTGGCCGAGAAATGCGGGATGGTTCCGCAACGTCTGCCAGGAAATGCGGGACCGTTCTGCAACGTCTGGCCGAGAAATACAGGACAGTCCCGCAACGTCCGTGCGACGGTGACGCGGCGGCGATCTGCCGGATTTTATTTTTTTTTTGAAAATTCGAGATTTTTGATGTAATTCAGGTAGAATGGTGTATTGACAGATCCGAGCCAAAGCTCTGATACCACTGTTGGCGCAGCAGCGAATTCGGATCCTACTCCTGGGACGCAGAGGAAGAGTTTAAAAATTTTTAGCCCGGGAACGTTCGATACACGAAATCAAATCTAAACATTCATAGGATGTTTAGGAGATTACCTTGCTGGCGTCTAGGCGCCTGGCTCCGACCAGTTCCACTAGAGAATTGGCACTTATACGGTTGAATAGCTACGGCCTCCTAATCTGATCCACGACCAGAATCTCAATTCCTTCGTTGGTTTGCAATAGAAAACCAATGAAAGTTTCACGAACGAAATCTCCTCGGCGAGACGATCGGAACAACTTCCGACGATGGTGGCGGGCGGCGACGGCGATGGCGCGGCAACGGGGAGGAGGAGAGGGGGAAGAAAAAATAATTGAAGGGAGAGCACTCAATCCAACTTGGAGAGTTGTTCCCAACTTTTGATGCGAGCAAAATGAATACCCCAGGACCCCTATTTATAGATTTTCCATTGGCTTAAACCAGGTTAATGGGCTTGGGTCGGGCCCAGGCCCAGTGAACATTGGTTTCAAGTCCATCGTTGTGGCTTTATCATAATCCCGATCGACGATCATATCAGATCGATCTACACAGTTTACAAAATTGAACATTATGATGTGAAAACAATTTTTCAGACCATCTAATCCAAAATAGCAGTTAGGTCTCTATCAGTTTTAAGGATAGTCATACTAGTTCAAGCTTAAAAAAGTCACATTTCCACCCAGTTAATTTTAAGAAGTCACACTTTCATCATTCCTCCTACTTTATTCAATAAATTGAGCTTTATTTTCATACGAGAATTGAGAAACCAATACTTGTGTGACCCTAAATGGTTCAGGTGTCAGGCTCGATACACAACACAGAGTTAACCACGCAAAATACAATCGCGGAAGCATTTAAAATAGTGTCTAAATTTTTTTTTCGCTTTGGTCTGACTTAGAAAACATAATTTAAAATATATCGATACTCAAAATATTGGTTTTACAACAACAGAAAACCAACCAACAACAGATACAATAACAAATACAAGTGTAGGGTGACTCCCTAACAGGGTATCCCAAAACAACAATATAACATCACATCCTTCCGGGGTATTTCCCGGAGGCTGCTCTACTGTCTAATATAAATAATATACATAACTAGGACACTCTATCCATCTCCTGGGGCACCTCCAGCTGGGCCATCTCCACGATCAGCTGAGAAACCTGGACAACACACAGGCAAACAAAACAATCCAACCCCGGAGGGACAGGGGTCAAATCCCAGTACGGAGAGCAACATAAAACAGCATGCAGATAGAACAAGTTATAAATGCTATGCGATGCATATGAACAAGGAGCTCAAAGGATTCAAGAGAATTGTACGCAGCTGGATACTAGAAATGGGGAAGGTCACCGAATGTGTGAGAGAATGGAGTTACCCAGGCGCTCGATCACACATGGTACCAACCACAACAGATTACAGGGATGGCCGCAACTCATGTGAGAGAAATGGGAGTTACCCATGTGCTCCATCACACGGATACCAGCAACGTCTAGAACAAAAGGCCGTATCGCATATGAGAGAGCTGGGAGCTATCCAGCGCTCAATCACATGCACCCTGTCAACAAGGATTAGCTCAAAGCAGACAACAACAGATCAGATGATCCCATATCAGGTTGTTAACAAAGGCTTGCAAAGGAATGAGCAGAACAACATGCCACGCGTGTATGCACAATAACAGCTTGCAAAATAGCATACGCAAACAGATGCAAGCAACAGCACAAAACGACGGCATACACACTGCTCAACATGACAGCACATGCCCATTTATAGACAAGTCCATCTCAAAGCTGTAAGTATAAGCTCACATCAGTACCTTCACTTCTGAGCTATAATTAACACGAAAAAGTCCCGAGCAACTCAAATCTGTCACCTGCTAGTCCAAATAACAACAATAAAACTCAGGGACCGTAGCACATACCTACGAACTGGGAGCTACGAGCTCCACCAGCTCTATCATACCCTTCTAGCACAACAGACAGCTCTAAATGAAGCACAAGGGAGGATCTAACACTTACCCAAGGCGTTACCTGAACAGAAGAACAAATCTGCTCGAAATGCTAACAGACTACACAAGGTAGCTCCTTTCGCGATCTTCTTCTAGATTAACTCAAGCCTCCGAAAGAGGTACAGAACGAAGCATCTTAGCAAGAGGAATCCAACGCTACCACTCTTACTCCAATCTGAGTCTTCTACCGCCGGCAACCGGAGAAGATAAGGTTCGATGAATAGTAGCTAGGGTATCACGACAGAGTAAGGTTACGAGAAATATTTCTAAGTGTTGGGGAATATATCACAATCGAATGTTCAAGGTCCTCTATATATATAGCTTAAGTTCCCCAAATCTGATGAACAGTAACCACCGACAACACTGGCTCAAAGCTGATACCCACTCAGATCTGAGTACCACTCCAGATCTGAACCATACGCTAAAACCGCGCTCTACTACCAAACGACGTCACACTACAATCCAACTAAATCATACACGTGTCCCTATAAATGGCGTCGCATCACAACTCAGATCCGAATAACCAGATCTGACACCAGAACTGACCAGCGTTCACTGATACCAAAAACGACGTCGTGATGCCTTCCGGTCTAGATAACCCGAAACCGGTCCATACCAAAATACAACCTAAGCCGGTCCACACAGTGCTAACAACTTACATGTCTCAAATCTGGTTCCACCAAAACGACGGCGTTTCGCTACCCGCGCAGGATATTCAACCAGCGTACCCTGAAAGGCTTTGCGACAACCAGATTTGACCTCTAGCCTCGATTACAATCCACCAGTGCCAAAGCCGAAGCCACCAACCAGCACTTCTCAACTCACCAAATCTGACTACTACCCTGCAGAACTCTACAACTATCCAGAGTTTCTTCCAAAACGCAAAGATAGAGAACCGATACACTCACCAAGCATACCAGCTCAAAGCTGGCCTATCCCAGATCTGCTCCAGCCAAATCTGGTCTATCCAAAACCCGATTAATTAGATTAATTAATCCAATAATCTTTCGGGTCTCACATCAGGGATACAACTAGCCGTGGACTCACAACATTTATGACTGCAAAAACACATTTTCGGACTTATTCATCGGATCATGGTAAAGCGTCTAATAACATCACCCCACGATCCCCTAGATATCACTGATAGTGCCTGCAAGAACCAGTCGGTCATGGTTAGCGTACAATACGGTCCTTTCAACTCAAATATCCCGATCAGATCAATGACCAGTGGTAAATCGAGAGTCGCTAGAGATTCAATAATCATACATACATCTTGGAGATCAAATAGTGACATCGCATGTGTTATTAGGTAAAACCATTAACCTAAAACACATCTAGTACTCTGGTCAGAGATTTGTCACACTATTATATCCTCAGATAGTGTAGGATATCCATGCACAAGGGCAAGCGGTGAATCCTCGACAACGAAGCATCGACTCCTACATGCATCAGGATCTCACCAAATCCCGCCACCTGATGACCCCAGCTGAGTCGGTAAACGGGTCAAAGTATGGTGCCTATCATGTAGTGTCTCAATGACTTTTCGAGTAGTGAGGACTAATCTATACAACCAAGACCTCGGACTTAATCCATTCGACAAATGATAACCACTTGGAAAGTTCGAGCGAGGGTAGTTCGATAGATCACCATGTCACTATCCATGTGCATGCTCAGAGCATCACTATGTTCCCTACCAATGAAACGTGGTACTTCGCATCGCAGATTCTAGTCTCAAGCTCGGGCGGCCCTTATCCTCTTTTGGACGGCCTAATCGACTAGAAACTCGTTTAGAATACAAAGTGACTATTAGATGTGTTTCATGCTAGCCATCAAATCCACTATCACATCTAACATACACTAGAATGCATTAAAGATATTTATCCAACAATTTTGAAATCATAATAATGAAAAGAATGCCACATAAATGTAATTTCATAAATAAAGATCGTTTTACATAGAGTCAACAAGAACCCACATACCACAAGTTGGCTAGTTGTGAACCTACTCTAATAAACATATATTGAATTCATTCTTGTCTATGTGTGCTAGTTTTTAAAGGTTTTAGAACTGTTTTTTTTTTAAATTTTCGACGCTGAGTTAAATTTACATTTTTTCTTGAGCAAGTAATGGTTTGCTGAGATTTTGATTCAGAAAAGATGTTAGAAAATGTTTTTACGATTTTCGTATCTGTTCTTCCTGAATTTTCTGGGATGTTCTTCAAAACATCTTACAAGCAGCTTACGTGTTTTCCTTTCAGTAGCTTACAAGCAGCTTACGTGTTCTGTTTTTGTAATTTTCCTTAGATATTTTCAATTACTTTAGACTAAAAAATTCTTCTAAGTTTTTAGTCATTATCGAGCTAACTTGTGATCTGTTTCTTTTCCCAGAGCTGACTTTAAGTCGTGATCTGTTTCTTTTACCCGAGTTGATTTTAAGTCGCGATCTATTTTCTTTCTGAGATGTTTTATGCTTGTGATCTGATTTCGTGATCTGAGCTGAGTTGACTTTGTTTGACCATCGTAATCAAGTCTGCTCATTTAAGTCATATTGACTTTTCCTAATCTGAGTTGACCAAACAGCCCAGATCTGATTTTCTATTCTAAGATGGTACGCTTGCGTACTGTTCATACTCCGAGCTGATTCCAGTTTTCTTCTTCAATTGAACCTCCGGTAGATTTCGAACATCAAAAGAGTTTTAAAAAAGCAAACCATATAATAAGCGATCTATTTCAGATAATAGAAAAGCAGTTTACAGAAAAGAAAGATTTATAGAAAGTTTAAAAGAAGTTTATTTAAAAGCTTTGTGATTTGTGACAAATATCAGATGGTCAACTTAGAGTGTGTGGTAATCGAGCGACGGATCGGAGTGCCCTGCCAACAGAGTTAAAGTTTAGGGCGTGTGAACAACGGCTAAGTGACGTTGGATCACGCTCCACCTGGAACCAATTAAGCTTGATCAAGCGAATAGAGTACCTAAAGAAAATCTTTCTTTCACACTTCACCTTAGAAAAGAGAAATATTGTTGGTTGTTATATAACCAAGTATTCAAGAAAGATAAATCCCTGCTTTTACGGATTAAAGTTTACAATTTACAGTTTAAAACGTTTTTAAAATATTTTTTAAAAATTCAAAAAATCTTTTCTAATGTGGAAGTTCAATCACAGCTCAACCACGGAGCATACTCAGAATTTTAAGAAAATTTTCATCAGGCTCTGATATCATATATGACACATGTGATGTTAAGCCTCCTATTTTAGATCAAAACCAATATATAACATAATCAAAATAATCGTACAACTTGAATCATAAAATGTGGAAGTGAATAAACAAAATGTCACAAGTCTTCAACACCATGACATATCATACTCCTCCTTTCCAACATGTTCATACTTATCTAGGAGGAAAAAGTAAGGGATGAGTATTTGGGTAAGCACTCAGCAATTGGGGGTCATCGAGCATATCCTGTACACATATGTATACATGCTGAATCAAAACTCCATGAACAAAGCTTTAAACGTAACAGAAAATATGTTCCACTGATATTCATTTCATTTTTTTATGGTTTACTGATTAGTCTCTAATTTTTACCTCTCTAAAGGGAATTTTTATCGAGAATGTCACATTGAGATGTCCGGATAAACAATGAAAAGTTTTTTTATGTCGACAATTTAACCGTTGAAAGTTTGATGTTAAGATATTGCATGGAAGAGTTCATATTTATCGAGGATTTTTCTTTGAGATCTCCCCGAATGACCGTTGGGAGTATAATTTGTGTTGGAGATTTGATGTGGGGATATTTTTATGTTAGACCATCTTCAATGCAATCATTTTGGTGTAAAACACCGTTTTGGTGACGCAGATTGAAGTCCAACCCTATGCATCATTTCTTCAAAATGGTGCAGCACCAAATATTTTGCATCATATTTGGTGCAAAGCTTTTGCTCTGTGCCAAATCTCTATCTTTTTATTTTTTAAAATAATAAATAATATTGAAAAGAATATATTTATATAAAATAATTCTAAAAAATCAAAATTATAATACATAATTTAATTAACTAATTTTACCAATACTTAATATTTAAAGATATTTTTGTTTTTGTTTACATTAAAAATTTTAAAACTTTTTATTAAATGTATATAAATTGATAATTTAAATAAATTTAATGTTTTTATTCATTTAAAATATTTACTTAATTAACAGAATAATTAAATCAATTGTATATTTTTGAATTATGGTGATCAAATCATAATTATGTTTATTAATTTATATCAAATTGTTGTAATTTATTATTAAAATAATATTTAAAATATTAATAATAATATTGTTAAATTATTATAGATAATACAATATAAGAAACATTGATATAGGGCCACTAATGAAATATTATGAGAATATATCTTTTAGTGTAAGATTTGAAATATGTGAGTTGAATATGAATATGTATTTGGTGTAGAAACTGCACATTTTAGTGTAAAAATTTTCACCAAAATATAGTTATGGGTTGAAGATGGTCTTAAATTTACAAAGAAATTATGTTCGTGATTTAGTGAGTTGTTTTTTGTTTGAATGGTTGCTGACCGTTCTGTAAAAATTTATTGTCGTAACTTTATAGTGCTGGGTATTTATCGTAAAAAATTCTTGATTATATTTAAAGTATCGAGTGTTTCATATTGTGATTGGGATGGATCGATTTGAGATTGATTTCAAATATCCTGAATTCATTTGAATGGATAAGTTTCAATTGGATCAAGTTGTTCAATTTTATGTTAAGCTTGGATGGAAGAGTTCGGTATGAATGAAGAGATTTGATTTCATAAGATATTTGATTAGTTAGTTATCCATACCTTCAAATATGATCCAATAAAAAATTTAATTTTTAAACATTATTGAGGTAAAAAGTGATGTTGATGGTCTACGAATGGAAGAAAAATGTTAATTCGATAAGCTCATCTCTAGTGGCTTTTTATTTTTCTGGCAGCGAAGGACGCCCTCTTGCTCCATTTACTGTTTTTAATTTTTTTTTATTTTTGCCTTTGAGCCATAATTTAAATCGAATCTCTCCATCCAGGTCAAACATACGGATACAAGCATAACTAGAAATGTAATAATATTCTCAACTTCACGGATTCGATTTTCACGTGGAGCATATTTCCCATTGAAATATTATAGGATTTGTTATGGGGATCGACCAGTTATATAAGTCTTCTCACTCAAGTTCTATCTACTCGCAGACTTAAAATTTATATAAGACAATGATCTGTGACCTATATAGGACATTAACCCCTTAACCGGCTAGCCTTCTAGAAATGTAGCAATATTTTTTGATCCCCAATCACACACAAAGAAATATAAATTAATAAATGGTATATATTCTACATGTAAATGGAGAATCTCTAGTGATATTTTTTGAAATAATTAAATTCCCCTTTTTTATCGGTTTTAATATTTTCGATAACGTAATCATAATAATATTTTTACTCCACATCCATTAATTTTTAATTCCAATTAAAAAATTTGGATACGCGTTATATGTGATTAGAGAGGCAGCTTAATTATGTGGGAGATTATTCAAAATCACCACAGGCATTGTAAGTAGCCAATTGCAACGAACAACAGGCGACAGCTTCTTTGCCACTTGTACAGTCCAATTTGCCTTTTCGCGTCAACAAGAACCCTAATTTGACGCGGTCCCTTTTTATTTGTTATTTATATTTACTTTTTATTAATTGTTTTTTAAATTTGTTCTATAAATAAAGGCCTTCTCCCCTACTCTCCATTCCATCGCCGCAGCAGAAGCTTCTCTCTCCCAATACGCTCTGCGGCTTGATCAATTTCCTTAGACTTTCAAAGATCAATGGCTCGATATACCTCCGCCGCGAAGAATGTCTCGGCTTTCGTCACCAACAAAATCTCACCTGCAATCTCCTGGTAAGTTTTTCTTCCTTTTCTCGATGTCGATGACGTTTTAGTTTCGAGTTCTGGATTGTTGAATGGGTCTGCGTTAATACCACAGGAGGGGATACGCCTCGGCGGCACAGGGCGGTCTGTCTAACTCCAGCGGCGGGGCTGGTGCGAACGTGATGTTGAAGAAAGGATCGGAAGAACCGAGCAAGATCTCATGGGTGCCGGACCCAGTGACCGGGTATTACCGACCCGAGAACCAGGCGAAGGAGATGGACGCGGCGGAGTTGCGGGCGATTCTTATCAAGGATAAATCAGGGGACGCTAAATGAATCTGCGATTGTGGCGTCGTACGTTCCTTTATGGAATCTGTGGCTGGAGGGAGGGTTTGAACTGCAATTACTGAAACTTTTTTTAATGGCATGAAATATATAAAAGAGTATAAATTTTACATCTTACTTATGATTATTCTCAATATGTTCACAGTTTTTAGTTCGTCTCAGTGGTAACAGTCGAGGTTCAAAATTTATTTTAAAATGTTCACAGTCGTTTCATAGGATATTAAAGTAATATTGTCACTCTTATCTCTCCTTTGTGTTTATTAGATCAATTCGATTTTATTTACATGATTATTTATTGGTCTTTTCTATTCTATATTCTTTAGTTGTAAATACACCAGAGATATTTAAGTTGCCTTTACAGATACTACTAAACCATATACAATAGAAATTGGTGGTTGAAAAGCGTCGAGAATTCGGCCGAACTTTGTCTATTTCATCAAAAAAAATTCATATATTCATATTTTGGTAATATGAGGAAAACATTCCAAGTATTCTTTATAGAAAATTAACCTTAATGTAATAGAAGTGCAAAAATCTGTGAAAGATAATTTCACATAAAAAAAGTCTCAAGAATAATGATTTCTTATAAAAATAACTTGATATAATAATACACTAAACGACGTAAGTGCGAATTCAATTGTTAGGTGTACTAGAAACGTTCAATGGTTCATGTACTAGAAAAAGTCAAATAGTGACATGACATACATTATATAGTAGTGATTAAGATCCCATGTATTTGAGAGTCCACCCAATTGCAAGAACTAAAATTAAATTAGAAAAACATGTCCTTATCAAAAGTAACTTCTCAGTTTTTCAGAAAAAAAAAACATCAGGATGACAAGAATCCTCTGACAAAAACCAAGAGTGACTAAATCAAGATTATACAAAAGAAAACCGAAAAAATGAAAAGGAGGGGTCGCAAAAGATAGATTAAGATTTTAAATTAATTAATAGAAATGGACAATCTATCTGTTTTTAATTACATTGTATCATGTGCCCTGGAGTTGATTCCGAATAAGCTTGTGGTTTGAAGTGCTTGTTAAATATTTTGATATTTGATTGTTTTACACATGGTTATATGCGATGACAAAAAGTAAACAATTAAAGGCTGGCCTCCATCATTCAAGAAGAAGAAGAAATTAAATGAAATATGACTTGAAATGTCGAGCACTAACGAGTAACAAATTAATACCGGCGGCCAGCGAAATCATAAGCAGTATTAGTAAAGCAATAATTTGGTGAATTTTCTTTTGTATTCGAATGGGACACTTAACCAAATAATGGCTTGAATTCCGAGCATCCACGTGTTCGAGTTCCCAAATCGAAAAAAACTATGAAAAGTAAACCCGTGAACTCCATTGACAAAATTATTGGTGCTCTTGTGGCGATTTGCCACTATTGATACCTTATTTTAGCGCCATTTGTCCTTGATATTTCTTGCTTTCACGTCACGCTAAGTGTGCACATGATATTAGTTCATTATGTTCTACGTTGTTAAGTCTTTATAAAGAAATTTTGGTCCTATGATAGGATTGATATATAATAGTTATTAAATATGATATGTATTAGTATTTAATGAAAAAATTATATTATTTGATTGATTAAATATCAGATAAGATTGAAAGCATGATATTTATATATTTGGTTAATTAATTACAATAGAAATAGAAATATCCTGGATTTTTATGTTTGATTGATGTAATAAATTATTAATAATTTGATTTATAATTGATAAATAATAAAAAAGCAGCAAGTTGCTGTGAAGTCTATAAAACTAGTATTGAAGACAAATGTAAATTTACTGATATAAATTCGCAACCAATGAAGAGAAGTTCAACTAATTAATCCTATTGGTCGTTGTATGATCATGTTTTCATCAAGTCAACTAATTGGAAGTCGGCAAGGCGCTGTAATTTTTAGGATGGTCCACCTTGCTTATCACTTAGGGACAAATCAAAGGTCAAATAATATTTTTTTTTCCTATGTGTTTATCATTCGTTCTTCAATTTTAGTTTGTTATATTTAATATTTAGGGAATTTCGATCGATTTTCACGTGAAGTT
Source organism: Dorcoceras hygrometricum (assembly GCA_001598015.1). Taxonomy (NCBI): domain Eukaryota; kingdom Viridiplantae; phylum Streptophyta; class Magnoliopsida; order Lamiales; family Gesneriaceae; genus Dorcoceras; species Dorcoceras hygrometricum. The sequence goes on from KQ988032.1 coordinate 13,499, forward strand.
TTCCTGTGTCGTTAATACGACCCTACTGCATCTCCCATGTGAAACATAACAAATTAAAACTCAATTTTAGTAACTAAGCGAATCAAAATTTCACACACACACACACACACACACATATATATATATATATATATATATTCTTCAATTTTAGTTTGTTATATTTAATATTTAGGGAATTTCGATCGATTTTCACGTGAAGTTTTCCTGTGTCGTTAATACGACCCTACTGCATCTCCCATGTGAAACATAACAAATTAAAACTCAATTTTAGTAACTAAGCGAATCAAAATTTCACACACACACA
>KQ988032.1:20583-35132 GCA_001598015.1 Dorcoceras hygrometricum
TCTCCCTTTCCAAGAAAATTTCAAATTTTTTTTTTTTTTTTTATAAAATTGTGGAACTGCCGGGCCGGTTCCGGGTTGACCCGGCGGGTCGCCGGGTCGGCCAAATCATAAACCGGAACCGGCCCGTTTTTGGCCGGTTCCGGTCCGGGTCCGGGTCGAAACCCGTTGACCCGGTTAACCGGCCCGTTGACCACGGGCCGGTTCCGGTTCGGGTCCGGGTCCGACCCGAACCGTGGCCAGGTCTAGTCTGCATGTGTAACTAGATTTATATTTTGGAAGCGGTTTTGGGTTTGTTTTTAATCAAATAGGATGGAAAAAAATTATGCCATATATTCCAATTGATTTAAAAACCATAACAACATACTACATTCCAATATGAAAATAAAACTCAAATTATATTACACAAAAGTAAAACAAAATGAATAATAATAATCAAGATCACAACCAAATTAATATATTCCAATTCCAATATTTAATCTAGCATTTCCTTTTTAACCACGCAATCTCATTTTTTGGAACTAATCAATATTTTTAACCGATATCACATCAGCCTTGAGATGAACCAGCCGCTGTCAACCATCAAGGACCTATTTCACATGAAAGAAAGATGAGGATATTTTTTTTGCTTTTAATCGTTAAACAAAACATTTATATTTTACTTTAAAATTTTTAAGAATTAATCTATGGCTTTTTTTAAAAAAAATATAACTCAATTCGAAGTTTAAAAAATATAGCAGTACGTATGGTTTTGCAAAATAATACAGGTCGGGACTTCAAGTCCCCGATTCAACCTTTTTTTTAATAAATTGTGTCAGAATCCGGGAGTCAAACTCCCGGATTCTGAAAAGTTATGCGCGAGCTGTACGCGTGCTTCTTTGCAAAGCACGCATTTTTTTGTTATATTTTGTCAGAATCCGGGGTTTCAAACCCCGGATTCTTCATGTATATATACCTGCCTTGCGCATTTCCTTCCTCGCTCAATTCCTTCCTCCCTTTTCGTTTCTGCCGTGCGCAATTCCTCGCTTCCTTTTCATTTCTGCCGTGCTCAATTCCTTCCTCGCTCAATTCCTTTTCATTTCGTTCGCTCCATCTTCGCTCAATTCGTTTGCTATCGTGTGTAACAGCTCACTATGTCCACAATTTGAGGTAATTTTATTTATTTGCTAATTATGTTTAGTAATAGATATGCTTAGTTCTAATTTCCTTGAATTTTGTGGATATATGTTTTATGTTTAGAGACTATATTTCTTAGTTTATTATCGAATAATATTTATTAATTGATGTTAGATCATTTTTTGTAATCGATATTGTTTATTATTGTAAATATTTTTATTAATTGATATATGATTTCTAATTGATATATATTTAGGTTGATATAATTTGTATAGATTTTATATAAAATAAATATAATGATAGCAGCGTAATATGAAATATTTAAAATTATAGTCTTTACGTAATTTTTATTCGAAAAATGCTTATTAATTGATTAGACCATATATTTTGTAATTGATAGTACTGTTAATTGTTAAATTAATTATTTTATAAATATTTAGTCGATACTTTGTTTAGATTTAATATTAAATTAAAAATAATGCTAGGAGTGTAATTATGAATCTGCTAAAAAATTTAGTCCTTATTAAGCAGATACTTACAACTTAAACATATATTTTGATCGGTATCAATGAATTTAAGCATATATTTTGTTCGATATAAATAATGCTAGGAGTTTAATTTCTACTTCAACTTAAGCATATATTTTTATCGGTATCAATGAATTTATTTATTGTAGGATGGCCGAGAACATCGATAATGTGTTACGTGATTGTCATATTTCGAACAACATCACTTCCAATGATATGGATATAGTCATTCCACCACGATGATCGGATAAATCGTTATGGACAGTTGTGAGAGCTGGAATTCACCTTCGTGTTCTATGGTGTCGTACAATGTGGGTCCATAAAAAATTTTGATAATTATTTGATTATGATGCTGGTGGAGAGATCATCACCATGTGCCACGTCGTCATCTACCGACATTGTCTCGACATACAGATAAAGGCAGCATAATGTTGGCAGATCAAACATAAGCACGTGTTATTCAATATAGCTAGCCATCATATTATAAGAATATTTCGTTGATAATTTAATGCGAAACTGAAATGGGTCGACCGTAAGCAGGCGATGAACATCATGTATCAACTGTGAAAATATAATCGAACGAGAGATTCTCATGGGCCTAGTTGCTGGAATACTGTATCCAACCCTCCCATCAGCAACAACAACGTACCCTCCATAGTAGATCCACACTATCCGTTTCTTTATGCAGAAAACTATATTTAATATGTAAAAAAACTATATTTAATAAAGAATATTGTAATTTATCACAACTTAATATTTGAAATAATAGTTATATTAACACAATCAACATAATCTAAAAGTTCTTTCAGGTCATTGGAGGGGATAAGGTCCGATTAAAACCCAACTTTCTTAGACAAAGCAACGTCCCCTAGTGAGCCCAGCCGGTACAAGCCATTTTTAAGCAGGTCTATTATAACGACCAGACTTTTCTCAAAAGAAATTTAGAAATTTGGGGTTCGAATTGAAAGACCCAAAAATTTCAATCTTAACAAACATAAAAGTCATTACTAAAATTCTGGACTAAATTGCGAATAAACACAATTCATTGTTGCTGAAATGCGAAACAAACGAAACAATGACTTGAGCGGAAGTAATACAACATCTGATAAACACTTTCCATAACCAATGAAAAAAATCAGCTGCAAGGGTGTACAAAACACGGAACTAAATCCTCGGCTGATCGTAATAACATACGCGGAACTGATACAACAACTGATAGAAATTTGAAATAAGTATAAATAGAAGTCTGAACGGATTTCTATTGTTCAACTGAACTAAGAATCTGTTATAATACAAAAACACTACAACTGAAGTTTATGTACAACAAAACAAAGTTTGAAGAGAACAACGGAAGATGTCCACGATAAACACATCCTTCCTTTCTGATCATCTCCTTCCAGCTCCTTACTGCTCATTATCTGCACTCAATGAAAACTAGTGAGTCAAAGGCTCAGCAGGTAAAATCTGGAATAACAAAATCATGCAATAGAAGCTGATACTATAACTGAAATCTGAAATCTGAATACATAACTGAATTCTGAATACGCTTTAGAATGAACAAGCGCAATAACATATCTAAGAAATCTTATAGAAACTGAAAGCATAAACATAATCAAATTCTGAAAAACATTTTCTTTAAACATCTCTAGAGCTGTGATTAAAATCACACTTGTGCTCTTCTTTCTATTTTCTGAAATTGTGACAACACTTTAAACATTTTGGTCCAATTCGTTTGATCAAACTCCTGATATCAGTCTTTTAGCACTATGGCTCATGGTGAAGGGATATACAGATCCGTCGACCTATACACCTGATCCTTCCTCTGTTGAAAGGGCACACGGTTCGTCAGCCGCGCACTCACCCTTCCTCTGGGACCCTCTTTGTTGTCATAACTTAAAACATTCTCTAAAACAACGTTCTGCTCTTTCTTTTCTTTCTTAAAATCTGTTTTCTTTCTCTCTTATACGAATTACTGGTTTTTCATTTGTCTAATGATGTTCTGGAACTTCAAAGGATTTCTCTATAAACTTGCAAAGATGAAAACTGAATAAAAGCTCTCAAATCTGTTCAATTGAATCGAATAAATCTTTTGAAATGAAGTGGAAATGAATAAGGAATCAGATTCTGGAATTTCGTTAACTGTTGAAGAAATGAACAGTAACTATCTGTTGGTCAATGTCTGAGTCAACACAACTTAAATAAAGAATTTCAGTTGTTGAACAAACCAACAGCTGAAAATATCCCAACAACTGTTGAACAAAACCAACAGCTGAATATGAATTAATACATCAGCTGACAACAAACGAAGTCAACAGCTGGTCATGAACTAAACAACAGCTGAACACATACGAAGGCAACAGCTGAATCATAAACAAATGCAACAGCTGACAACGAAATAATGCAACAGCTGAGAACCAACAGCTGATGAACAAACTAACAGCTGATGAACAACTAACAGCTGATGAACAATAAAACATGCAACAGCTGAACATGAAATAGTGCGACTGTTGATCGCAACTACTGAACGCAAACAATGCGACAGCTGAAACCTATACTTAGAATATTTTCAACAAAGAAATATCAGTCGTGGTATAAGAACCAGATTTCAGGCTTAACCAGGTGAATGACGATGGTTTTCCTTTGTCTGAAGAATTCACAATATCTTAAGAAATTTCTGAAAATAATCGAATAAGCTACTTGTAAGCTACTTCGATGGAATTTCTGAAGAAAACTCAAGAATCTACTGGATGAACATCACCAAACCATTTTCTAAAACATTTCTGGATCAAAATCAGTAAAACGCAACTTTCATAAAAACAGAGCATGAACTTTTCTGAACTTATGAAGAACAGCCGAAGCCATCCTCCTTTCTTTAAAATCTCATATAAACATGCAAATAGAATTGAATATATGCTTTCACTGAGTGAGCAAGAAACAGAGTTTACTTGCCTGAATTCTTGAACACAACCGCAGTAGAAATCCAGCCAACCACTAACACTCCGATCGTCTCCTTCGAAAAACTTTAAAAGTCTTTTGTTTGGTTTCTTGAGAGAGAGCACCGCTTAAAAGTAATTTGATTTGAAGATAATGATGCATGAAGCAGCTAACATCCTATATATATATGATTTGTAAATGCCTAGAGAAGAAACGCATTTAAATCAATATGCCAAAATATTCTAAAAGCGTACTATGTTTTAAAATAAAATGATGCATATGGAAACCGAACGATTTTAGTTAAAACAAAAGGATTCGATCGACTTGCTATAATCGGCTAAACAGCTGCTGCAATCGCATTCTAACATCTAAAATCTGAAACTCGATTAAATTAAGGGTTAAATAGAATAGCATTGTAATCCCTCAATCTCATAACTTTCTAAGTTGTGACCTCTCAAATATCTGGGCATTACAATCTACCCCCCTTAAAAAATTTCGTCCTCGAAATTTCTTACTTGAAGAGATCTGGGTAGCTTTTCTACATATCAGACTCACTTTCCCACATAATTTCTCTTTCAGTGTGATTTTCCCACTGCATCTTAATCATAGGGATAGTTCTATTCCTTACTTACGATTTTCTCTTGAAAGAATCTTTACTAGAACTTCTTCATAAGTTAAGTCTAACGCTACTTAAATAGGTTCCTATCTGAGCTTCTAATTCAACTATAAGAGACGCATCGCTGAAATGAAATCAGACGCAACAAAATGGAACAGTATTTGGAAACAAAACAGATTTCTACTGTTCATGAGTATTGCTGAAAGAAACCAGCTGCAAGGTCTTTTACTAAAAAAAATGTATTAAATGAAACGACGTCGTTAGCGCATGAATCAGACATGAGAAAAGTCGCTAACGTACGTGAAACCAGACGCAAGGAATAGGAACCAGTCACAAGACAGGAGCCAGTCGCAATGAATAGTACCAGTCGCAATGAATAGAACTTTAGAAGTGAACAGTGTAACTACTGGTATTTAACAAGGAATGCAACTGCTGGAATTTGACTTGATATTTGTAACATCAAAACAACAACTATGCTATCAGCCGTTGCCTATCAAACCAGACTTTATACTGATTCAACTAGCAACTACCGATTACATAGTTATCAAATTCTGATATTACGACTACTGAAAGGAAGAACATTCATAAACATTCTTGGATTAAACTCGAATCCTCAGTACTTTTAAAACATCATAAACTTTCTGGAAAACATTTGGAAGCATCAAAACATCATTAAAAGACACTGGCCTGTATGGTTTTTCTTACAAATTGGACATGGAGGCCTAATCCCTGAATTAGGGACAGCAGAGATAGGCTGAACAACTAATGCTCCTTTTTCTTGAGACTCCTACTGGTTATTATTCAGTTTCTTATTTTGCCTACGATCCTTCTGTTGAAAAGCTTGTCTTTTCAACTGTCTCTCTTCTTCAATTGCTTTCCAGTCTTGTTCTGCCCGTAGGGCCTTATTCACAGATGATCTATAATCTACGGGTTCTGCCAATCTAACATCATGCCTAATCATCGGCTTCAACCCATAAACAAAATGTTGTAGCTTAATATATGCATTTGTCCCAATCAAAGGAACGAAATAAAAATCACTCTCAAATTTGTGGATATAATCCCGTATAAACATCTCTCCCTGATTAAGAGTTAAAAACTCACTCCGCAACTATTGTCTTACATCCACCGTAAAGTATTGTTCATAGAACATTCTCTTAAACTCTTCCCAAGTAAGAATTTCCAAGTCTACTGTTAACTTGGCTTCTTCCCACCATATCATGGCATCTCCTCTCAGCATGTAAATCGCACACCGAGGCCTTTCTAGTTCAATCAGCTGCAGATAGTCAAAAATCACCTCTATGGATTTGATCCAGCTTTCTACTATAAGAGGATCAGTAGTGCCAGAAAATTCCTGAGGTCTCTGTCTTCTAAACCTCTCCTGTGGTTTTTCACGACTAACTATTCTTCCTGAAGTTTGACCATTCCCATTAGTGGTTTGATCAACTAAGCGCTCTAACAGCTGAGCCATGGTATTGAGAACGGGGTTCATTCCGTCAGATTCGCTATCTCCTTCTGTAAAACTTCTTCTTCCTCTACCTCTTCCTGACATATCTGTAAAGGTAGTCCAAATCCACCACAATTCTATATGAGAGATTACTTTATGCTAGAAGATGAATTAAGACTCACAAATTTAGAAGCGGCTGGAGAGATCTGCTCAGACTGGAAGTGTGTTTATCTCAAGGACCATGCTCTGATACCAACTGTAACGACCGTAATTTTCTCAAAAGAAATTTAGAAATTTGGGTTTCGAATTGAAAGACCAAAACATTTCAATCTTAACAAACATAAAAGTTGTTACTAAAATTCTGGACTAAATTGCGAATAAACACAATTCATTGCTGCTGAAATGCGAAACAAACGAAACAATGACGTGAGCGAAAGTAATACAACATCTGATAAACACTTTTCATAACCACTGAAGAAAATCATCTGCAAGGGTGTACAAAACACGAAACTAAATCCTCGGCTGATCGTAATAACATACGCGGAACTGATACAACAGCTGATAGAAATTTGAAATAAGTATAAATAGAAGTCTGAATGGATTTCTATTGTTCAACTGAACTAAGAATCTGTTATAATACAAAAACACTACAACTGAAGTTTCTGTACAACAAAACAAAGTCTGAAGAGAACAACGGAAGATGTACACGATAAACACATCCTTCCTTTCCGATCATCTCCTTCCAGCTCCTTACTGCTCATTACCTGCACTCAATGAAAACTAGTGAGCCAAAGGCTCGGCAGGTAAAATCTGGAATAACAAAATCATGCAATAGAAGCTGATACTGTAACTGGAATCTGAAAAATCTGAATACATAACTGAATTCTGAATACGCTTTAGAATGAACAAGCGCAATAACATATCTAAGAAATCTGATAGAAACTGAAAGCATAACATAATCAAATTCTGAAAAACATTTTCTTTAAACATCTCTAGAGCTGTGATTAAAATCACACTTGCGCTCTTATTTCTATTTTTTGAAATTGTGACAACACTTTAAACATTTTGGTCCAATTCGTTTGATCAAACTCCTGATATCAGTCTCTTAGCACTATGGCTCATGGTGAAGGGATATACAGATCCGTCGACTTATACACCTGATCCTTCCTCTGTTGAAAGGGCACACGGTTCGTCAGTCGCGCACTCACCCTTCCTCTGGGACCCTCTTTGTTGGTCATAACTTAAAACATTTTCTAAAACAACGTTCTGCTCTTTCTTTTCTTTCTTCGAATATGAAAACTGAATAAAAGCTACTCAAATCTGTTCAATTGAATCGAATAAATCTTTTGAAATGAAGCGAAAATGAATACGGAATCAGATTCTGGAATTTCGTTAACTGTTGAAGAAATGAACAGTAACTATCTGTTGGTCAATATTGGAGTCAACGCAACTTAAATAAAGAATTTCAGATGTTGAACAAACCAACAGCTGATGAACAAAACCAACAGCTGAATATGAATTAATACATCAGCTGACAACAAACGAAGTCAACAGCTGGTCATGAACTAAACAACAGCTGACAACAGCTGAACACATACGAAGGCAACAGCTGAATCATAAACAAATGCAACAGCTGACAACGAAATAATGCAACATCTGAGAACCAACAGCTGATGAACAAACTAACAGCTGATGAACAACTAACAGCTGATGAACAATAAAACATGCAACAGCTGAACATGAAATAGTGCGAAGACAACAGCTGAACACATACGAAGGCAACATCTGAATCATAAACAAATACAACAACTGACAACGAAATAATGCAACATCTGAGAACCAACAGCTGATGAACAAACTAACAGCTGATGAACAACTAACAGCTGATGAACAATAAAACATGCAACAGGCCAACAGCTGAACATGAAATAGTGCGAATGCTGATCGCAACTACTGAACGCAAACAACGCGACAGCTGAAATCTATACTTAAAATATTTTCAACAAAGAAATATTAGTCGTAGTATAAGAATCAGATTTCAGACTTAACCAGGTGAATGACGATGGTTTTCCTTTGTCTGAAGAATTCAAAATATCTGAAGAAATTTCTGGAAATAATCGAATAAGCTACTTGTAAGCTACTTCGATGGAATTTATGAAGAAAACTCAAGAATCTACTGGATGAACATCACCATACCATTTTCTAAAACATTTCTGGATCAAAATACAGTAAAACGCAACTTTCATAAAAACAGAGCATGAACTTTTCTGAACTTATGAAGAACAGCCGAAGCCATCCTCCTTTCTTTAAAATCTCATATAAACATGCAAATAGAATTGAATATATGCTTTCACTGAGTGAGCAAGAAACAGAGTTTACTTGCCTGAATTCTTAAACACAACCGCAGTAGAAATCCAGCCAACCACTAACACTCCGATCGTCTCCTTCGAAAAACTTTAAAAGTCTTTTGTTTGGTTTCTTGAGAGAGAGCATCGCTTAAAAGTAATTTGATTTGAGGATAATGATGCATGAAGCAGCTAACATCCTATATATATATGATTTGTAAATGCCTAGAGAAGAAACACATTTAAATCAATATGCCAAAATCTTCTAAAAGCGTACTCTGTTTTAAAATAAAATGATGCATATGGAAACCGAACGATTTTAGTTAAAACAAAAGGATTCGATCGACTTGCTATAGTCGGCTAAACAGCTGCTGTAATCGCATTCTAACATCTGAAATCTGAAACTCGATTAAATCAAGAGTTAAATGAATAGCATTGTAATCCCTCAATCTCATAACTTTCTAATTTGTGGCCTCTCAAATATCTGGGCATTACATCTATGAAGGACTCTTTTAGATATTGTATTCATATATCGAATCATAATTACAATTCAAATTAGTGAAAACTTTATAAACCAAAATTTCAAACTATAAAAAGATTTATAAAATAAATCTTTTGATTTAACAATTTCATGTCCCCGATTTGCCTTATACCACACATAATATCAGTATTGATGGACGGAGAAATTCAACAAACACCATAATAACATAAATCAATATTTGTATGTACCAACACAGAAATCAAATATAGAACAATATTTCTCGAACATTTAATAAAATAATTACATGTACCTGATTGCCTCATACCACACAAAATATCAGTGTTGATGGACAGAGAAATTGAGGAAGAACAACATAATAAAATAAAACAATAGTTGTACGTACCAACGCAGAAATCGAACGATATCAACAAGCGATTTGCACCGAGGAATGAGGATAACAACGAGCGATTTGCACCGAGGATATCAATAAAGGATATAATTTGATTTGAGCGATATGTAATGGAAACGGATAGCATATTTATAGGCGAAAAAATCGGGTGTTTAAAACCCCGGATTCATAAACAATAAAAAAAAATCTACGCAGAATCTGGATTCACAAAGAAAACAATAAAAAAAACTATCTGCTCAGAATCCGGAATTGTTAACACCGGATTCATAAAGAAAAGAATAAAAAAAAATCGTGAATGTTAAATCCGGAGTTTAAAACTCCGGATCTGATAAAAAAACAATAAAAAAATGTCAGAATCCGGGATTTCGAATCCCGGATTGTAATAGATTTACAACCACCAACAGTCTGTTATAGTTTTACGATTAGTTTTTTTTTATATTATTTTAATTAAAAAAGCCATTAATCTATAGATTGCATGCACAAGAGACTTGAAAAGTCATGAGCCACCATTTATTACCGATTGTTGCTTGAAGCAAGATGATTCATAGACCTCTTAATTCATCTAATGGATATTTAATTAAACCGCAGCAAGAGTTGCATAATGAATTCCAATCTCGATTTAATGTTGCAAACCTGAATTGGAACACAAACATTTGATTGAGAATATGTCCTTCGATAGCTATGTTGGATAATATAAAATTCATGAATAATTTCAGAATCATAATCATATTAAATCATTATATTTGATAATTGTATCCAAAATCGAATGCGAAAGCGTATATGAAACCATAATCCTGAATTCTTTGAGAACGATAAGTTCATCTTCATTTGGGGACAATAATCAATATATAGATAATTTTATGAAATATCTCCTTTAATTTCTGTTTTAACCAATCACTAAAACAGAAATTAAACTTTAAACTCTAAACACAAAAGACTCATATCCTATTACATATAATAAAAATCAATAATCCAAAATTTTAGTTGATTACTTTAATTCGAGCCTAACTTTATCGAACTATCCACGTAATTTTTTACATATATGCCCACGTATATGCCCATATAATTAATTAATTGATCCAACAAGCTAAGCTACTCTGCTCACTTAATTGAGAATGCCTTGTTATTACGTAGTCATGAGAAAAACATGTTTGCACAATAATTAAGAAGAACCACCACTTTATAAATTAAACGCAGTAAGCTAGGAAAGGAAAGAAGAAGAATCATCTCCTTCGAAGCAATCCAACCCACAGCCACATCGCGGGCACTTGTCGAAATTCTGTGCAGGAAAATCCGCAGACGCGAACCCCACCGAAAACTCGAGCTTCTCCCCCTTCCGGTCGACCTCCACGATGCCCAGCCACATCACCGCCACCTTCACGCTCACGCCGCTCAGCTTCCGGAGCCTTCCTTTGGATATCACCCCTTTTATCATAGGCTGGTATCTGAGCTCGTACGAGTTCTCCAGCTTCAAGCGGCAGGTGCCATTGAGATGGGCTGAGAATTCCCCGGTGGTGGAGTCCAGGCTGTAGTCGACGGCACCTTCGGGCAGAAGGCCCGCCGGGAAATCGTACTGCCGGAGAACTTGGTACGCTGAAGAAGTAACAGCACTACTGTTAGCCGATATCACGAAAAGGTAGAGGCAGAAGATGATTCCCCAAAACGCCATTGCTCATCAATGAGTCTCTTCGATCTCTGGTTTTTCGGGTGAAAGCTTAAAATTGTTGACGGTGGGGGGCGTCTCTTATTGCATGATGACACACGTGTTTCTTTCTGTCCATGCATGTTTTATTGTACATTGGAACTTATTGTTATTATATTTTCATTCACTTGTATAACTTTTTGGGTATGCTGTACTAAGTTATCAAAATTTAATCTAATTTGTTATATTGAATTTGAGTTTTGGCTATTTTCATCTAATTTGTGATACGACATTTGACAAGTTAGAGTTTCGATACCAAATCGGCGTATTATAATATCACACTACCACAATTCCGAATTTTAGCGACGTCAGACTGTGTGATGTGTCACCAGATGATAATATTTTGCGACGCTCAACGCAATTAGCGTCTCTAAACAAAAGTGCGGTGAGTGAAAATTTCCCTCTTTTCTCCGTTAGTAATTTTACGACGTATTAGAACTAATATATCGGCAAATATGATGTTTTAGCGATGCACCATACGCTCTGCGTATGTTGAGTCGCGTAGAGCGTATGGTGAGTCGCGCTGATCAGCTCAGATCAACAAGGCTCAGCTTACGGTAACCCGAACAGTGTGTGTCACGCGGTTCAGCTCACACCTAAATAGCTTAGCTTAGGCGGCCAGATCGGGCATTCCCCTCTCAGCTCGCACTACTCAGGTCAGCACGTCTACCTAGATCAGCTCGGGGTTTCGGTCCAGATCACGCACTGAAAACAGCTCAGGGCACTCGATCAATTTAGAGTACGTAGATCAGCTCGTCCACTCGAATCAGATAGGGGATTCGGATCAGACCGCACACTGAAAACAGCTCAGAGCACTCGATCAATTTAGGGTACGCATATCAGCTCATAACCCAGAAAAGCTTGGGTTCTCTACTCAGTTTACGACGGTCAACTCAGTTCATGGGTGTCAACTCAAATCACAACGGTAAACTCAGCTCGCGGAGGTCAACCCAGCTCAGCTTAGGACGGTCAACTCAGCTTAGGAAGGTCAACTCAGATACGGGGTTCAACTCAGCTTAGGACGATCAACTCAGATCGAGGGGGTCAACTCAGCTTAAGACCTCGACACATCTCGTGGTCTAACAATAGCTCGCGGTCTGATACAGCTCGTGATCCGACACAACTCGTGGTCTGACAACAGCTCACGGTCGGATACAGCTCACGGTCTGACACAGCTCACGGTCTGATACAGCTCACGATCCGCACAGCTCACGATCTGACACAGCTCACGATCCGACACAGCTCGCGGTCTGACACAGCTCGTGATCCTACACAGCTCGCGATCTGACATAGCTCGCGACTCAGACAGGGAATACAGCTTACGACCTAAGCTTACGACTCGACCAGCTTATGACTGACAGCTTACGGAAAACAACTTATGACTCAAGCAAGGGAAAACATCTTACGGAACCCAGTTTACGCTTAGCAAGGATCGATGCATGGATGGGGAAAAACCCAAACCATTCCGACCTCTGGCCCTTCTCCCTGGACATCCACAATCCCTTCATCCCTGCTCTAACCTAAACCATCACTCAGCTTAGCCTCAACAGTCAACAAACCATTGATCCTTTTCCACAACTAAATTTCTAGGCAGCCGCGTCATGTTTAATAAAGAAAATACGTCACATAACATCAATTCTTAGCCTAAAAATCTAAAAAAATCGAAAACTTAAGAATAAAACTCACACACTAATATGAATGAAAGGTGTATTCATAGGAAGATTTTGTGGTTGCATTATATTGAGAACTTACAGACGAGTGTCACGAGGCTGGATGGGATGAAGAACGTCAGGAACATCGCTGGTTATTGCTCCGGAAAGCTCTAAGATGGTGGGAGGAAAGGGAGACAGAAGGCGACAGCTGAAGGGTGAGAGACTAGGGATATATATATATTAAAACGAATCGACGTTGTTAGGGATCGATGTACCCTCTATATACTTGTTATTTTGACAGTAATCGGCACTCTAGATGGTGTAACCAGATCGAATGATAAGACGCAGGATTCAGCAAGGCATTGAAGCCGGGTTGCGATAATCAAACTGGTTCCAGCTGGTTGTTGAAACCAGCTTGATACAAAGCAAGCGCTAAATATGCTGGTTCCAGCTGGATGCTGAAACCAGCTCGACACACAGCCGAACGATCTGGTTAACTTATCTTGAGCTGCAATAGCTCAGTGTTCTTAAATACTTGTGCACCGAGATACAGATTGAGTAATGAATATAAATCATGCGGAAATAACTCAAACTGCACTCTAAATTTCGAAAGCTCGATTAAACAGTTTATGCGTTTGACAAATATGCAATGCATATGTATGAATGCAGTAAAGCAGTAAAGAAGATAAGCTGATTTGTTTCTGGAAGTTCGGAGCAAACTCTCCTACGTCTCCCTTCTTCCACAATCGGTAAGGATATCACTAGAAGGCTTTGATTGCAGCGTTCCTACGCTACAAGCCACTCCGACGATCCGCGGCCGAAAGAACTCCTTGTTAGAGTAGATGCCCAACTAGCCAACTTGTGGCGTGTGGGTTTATAGACTCTTGTATATGACAATCTTTATATATGATATTTGCATTTGTTTATGGCATTCTTTACTTTCATTGTGTTGTATGATGATTACAATTGCGTTGTGTAAATACCTAGAATGCACTATAGTGTATGTTAGTATGGATAGTGGGTATGATGGCTATCATGAAACACATCTAATAGTCACTGTGTATTCTGAACAAGTTCCTAGTCGATTGGGCCGTCAAAATGAGGATAAGGCCGCCCGAGCACAAGACTAGTATCTGCGATGCGAAGTACCATGTTTCATTGGTAGGGAACATTGTGATGTTCTGAGCATGCAGATAGATAGTGACCTGGTGATCTATCAAACTACCCTCCTTCGGACTTTCCAAGTGGTTACCATTTGTCGAGTGCATAAGTCCGAGGTCTTGGTTGTACTGATTAGTCATCACGACTCGAAACGTCATTGAGACT